>VDFB02281492.1:845741524-845766475 GCA_007258455.2 Sequoia sempervirens | reverse complement strand
ATATACATTTAACAAACTTGCACATAAACAATTTCAAGTGAGACACAATGTGAGCACGTTATAAAATGCTCACATTATGTCAAGCTTGGGAAACATAGAGCAAAAATGACCGAAAGGGAGCAAAATACAAAACAACAGATAATGCGAGCACGTTATAACACGCTCGTGTTATGTCAAAACTGTGACATATCACGAGCGTGTTATATCTTGCTTTGGGAATCCCCAAGCCTTAGGCTTGGGTTTGCTTTGGATTTCCAACCTAAAGGCTTGGAGTTCCTTCCCAATGTTCAAAGATGTGCTTTTGCACATTCTACAAGATTTCACATAATCTAGTTCGTGCAAAGCGTCAAGTTTGCACGTGTTTCAAGGTCAAGTAAATTGAACACCTAGATAATGTTAGGATCTCTCTTAGCTATTAAACAATGTATTTTTTATATTTTGACAATGCTAAGGCTTTCATCTTTAATTTTTTTGTTTGTGTGTCCATTTTTTGTCAAAAACCAATGTTTGGTATTTTTTACTTTATTTTTTAATCGTTCATTGAAATTTCAAATAAATTACATTTTTATAAACTAGACTCCATTCTACACATATTCAAAAAAAAAAATTGATTAGTTTTAAAAAATTATAGGGGTAGCACAACCAATATTTTTTTTTCAAGATGTGTCCACTTTGAAAATTAGTAAAAAAATAAATATTCATTAAAAATTATCAAAAAATTTGGGCATAAACTACATGCTATTAGGTAATTTCTCATTGAAGCAATTTTAAAAATACCAAAAAAAATTTAACCTTTTGAGGGAGCCACAAAAGACACTATGTTATGTTTTTTTGACAAAAATAACACCAATTTTTGTGGATCCCTTTTTTGAACCCCTTAATCTCTACCATTTTCAAAAAGAATTAGTAGTTTATAAAGTAGACTCAGAGCACTACAAGCATTGTTTTTGTTGAATCTTAAAATTTTGAGTGTAACTATCCTCAATTTCTCATCCAAGTTCAATATTTCTTGATTTCAGAAAAAAAGTTGCAACTTAAGACCCTTTTTTGGCCCCCCATATTCCTGTAGTTACCTAGATAGATGAAGGAAACATTATTGATCACACAAAATCAATGAAATTTAAACCACCAAATTTTCAAAGAGACATGGAGCTAATACATGCATGAGTAAATAACCCTAATCTAGATCTCAAATCACTAATTGATTGGCCAGGAATTGCAACGTCTCTAGTGAATGAGTATGTCATTGAAGGATTACTTGATATAGTTTTCCAACAGTATTTTTAGATGGACAATGTGATTGGTTAGAAGCACGAATGAGGAGAGTCCATCTGCATTGAGTTTGATAAGCATTTATTTCAATATAGGGTAAAATTACAAATCCGTGTTACACTTGTATGAATGAATAGCCAACACTAATCCAACTTTTAAAGTTGAATCACTAAAAAGTGGCATATATGTTTTGAATTTTGAAATGATGTAAAATCATAAAATGTGTATTTTTTAGTATATTTTATTTTAACATTTAAAAATAAAAATAAAAATATTTGAATATAGTTTTTTTTTATAAATTAACACTATATTTTAGTTGTTGATAAAATACTAAAAAATGAAGTTACATGAGACGTTGATTTTATATAGTAAATTTTTTCCTTCAATTTTTTGTGTGTATTTATAACTTGAAACTTTAGTGCATGGATATATTTTTTTTCTAATTTTGATAAATATTTTTTGAATAAATATTAAAATGTGCATGCATTAAAACATAGTTGTTTCCATTTGACATCAACTTTCATATTAACTTTTTATCTAAAATAGAAAAAATATACCATCTTGATATAGATTCTTTTATCTAGTGCATCATATTTTTAATATTTTTTTAAAAGTTTTAGTATTTTTGTGCTGATAATCTACTTTTGGTAAAAATAAAAAATAAAATATAAATAATAATTAAACTACTAAACTATATATTTTTGAAAACTCCACTTATGGATTTACAAAAGGGTAGTTTTTTATATTTTAAAAAAAATGTTTACATGAGTAGAATTTGTTGAAACATCAAATTTTTTAAATAATTTTTTTTTTTGGTAAATTGGCTTCAAAGTAGTTCTATATATGCATTTAGCCAACAATTTTAGTTGGAAAAGTTGTGGGCATATGCAACTTAGCTAGAATGAATGTTAATAGATCATATGTTTGAACAAAATTGATTTTTAGTTAGAAATACTTAAATTCACTTGTGCTGATAAGTTGAACGAAAGTGTAAAATAACTTTGTATTTATAGAGAACATCATTTTGGACGACACCCATGATTTAGATATTATATGATGAATATGATTAAATGAGACATTGCACATAAAACTCATTTGATATGTTTGTCAAAAAGAGCTTTGAAGGCATACCAATCACAATCAATGAGCTATGAGAGCATATGGAAACTGTTGCAAGAATGATGGTGTCATCATTGATGTCAACATGAAGTCTACTGATTGGTGTTGTCATTAATGTCAACTATGGGATGAAGATGTCGAGGAAATTGTGTAAAAGAGGAAAACAGGTTGTACATGTGTAATTGAGACCTTGAGCAAGTGTTGTGAGTACATGGAGCTATTCTTTTGTTGCAGAATCTAAAGATGAGTTGGAATGAAGTAATGGGCTGAGATGATGTCTTTGGTACTTGGTTTCTAGGTGCTTTTGAGAAAATTTAATAAATATAGTAAATTGTGTTGTGCAAATGTTTATAGTGTGCTCTGGTATTGTGCTTCACATTATTTCTATGTTGATGCTATGCTTGTGTGATTCTTACAGGTTATTTAAGGGTTACAAAGGTTGCTATGTTCTAAATTTGGGTTTCTAGATCCTTGTACAGTGCAAGGTATTTTCACTAGTGTGTGAACTAGTTGTTCAGTGATGCTTTCTGTGGTCTGGGAGAAATGTATTTTCTCCACATTTCTTTGCTATTTGGCTTCAAGTTGTGCAGATTTGAGAAAATTATTATAATTTTTTTTATATTTTTGTGTTCAAGTTTTTACTTGATTTGGTGTAGTACAATGAGAGTTTCATTTATCAATATTCAAATATGGGTTATTAGTTGTCCTGAGTTAAATTATTTGTTGATGAGAGCTTGGATGAAGTGTTCAATGAATATTTAGAAGTTCGTGGATTATTCTGGATTGAGTTCAAGTGAATTATGTTGTCCAAAACTTTTGGCTTGATCTAAGGAAGTTTGTACTTACTGTCTATGGTGTTTTGCATAGGTGTTGGTTGACCTTGTGTTTAACACTACATGAAAAGCTTGTAGAAGCATGTTGAAGTGTGTTGGGATCTATTTGGGTCCTAATTAAGGATATATTTATATTTCCTTTCATTCCTTTCCATCATAGGAATTTTTAGGTGCCGACCTATTTCAAATTTGAATGTATAACGACTAGTGGCCGATATTGAAGAAAGTTTTTGAGGTAGAGCTTGATATAAATATGTATGGTGTTGATGCAAGAGGATGTACGAAAGAGTAAGAAGCAAGATATATGTGAGATTGATGTGAGTAATGTGTGTGATGTGAATTTGAGCAGAGTAGTGTGAATTTCATGTTAGGGTTCTTGAAGGCAGTGAGCTGAAGGCATCCAAAATATTTCATATTGTGAATATTGTGAAAGTGTGTGAGAAAGTGTGGTGGAATCCTTGTTGCATTTAGAATTATTTTCTTTGTGTAACATTCTTCTTCTATCTTCTTGTATTCTTACTGTGGCATCGAGCCCTGGCTGTGCGCCTTTTTAGATAGTGTGTCCTATTCTGGCACTGAGCCCATTTGTACTAGTTTTTCTATTACTTATATTGTGAGCTAATCCTCCCTATGGTTTTTCCCTCATTGGATTTTTCACGTAAATCTAGTGTTGTCATGTGTATGAAGTTGTGATTTCAGTTTATGTTATCTGCATTTCATGTTTAATCATTCTAACATAATAAGGGCTTAATGAATGCTTGTGGATATGATTATTGTTGAGGGTTTTTGAAGGTTTAATTTTCTAGAACCGATTCAACCCTCTCTTAGTTGTCTTGTTCATTTCAAAAATTGGTATTAGAGTTGGTTCCTTGAAGAAGAGCTTAATTTCTGAGGTAGATCCGAGATGGTGAACACGATTCCTTTAGAATATCTCAGATTCAATGGCTCAGATTATGCATTCTGGAAGACAAAGATGGAAGGATATTTGTGTGCTCAAGGATATGAGATTGAGAAGGCTTATCAGAATACATACACTCCACCTATGAATGGTCTGAGTACAAGTGCAAAAATCAAGGTGCATGACATCAATGCTAGGGAAAGGTTCATTATTGTGAATAGTCTTAAAAATACTAAATTAGTTAAAGTTATGAGTTTGAAGATTTCTAAAGAAGTTTCAGATAAGTTGAAAGCATTTATGAAGGAGATCCAAAGGCCAAGCAAGAAAATTTGTAGAACTTGAAGGCATAGTTTGAAATGATGCATATGTCTAAAGATGAAACAATAAAATGCTACATACAGAGAGTTGATGAATTGGTAAGTAATATGAGAGGCCTTGGTGTAACAGTTAAAGAATCTAAAGTGGTGAAGAAAGTTATCAGATCTCTTCTGAATTGCTACAGTGAAAAGGTATTTTCTATTGAGGAAAAAATTGATTTTGATAATTATTCCAGAGATTAGTTGATTGGTACTTTGACTGAATTTGAGATGAGAAAGATAAAGAAACGTACAAAAGTAGAGACTGCTTTCAAGGATGGTAAACCAGAGAGGGTTAAAGATTCAGGTGATGAATATCTTGATGATTTGGAAGCTAACTTTGTGACAAGGATGAAAAAGGGCACTAGTAAGTATCAAGGTAAATTACCTTTCAAATGTTTTAGTTGTGGTGGTATAGGTCATTATGCTTCTAGATGTTGGAAAAGAGCTTTAACTAATAATAACAAGGAAAATAAAGGAAAGATGATTAAGAAATATTACTATGTGAAAGAAGATGTTGGTATTTCTGATGATGAATATGATTATGGAGATTTTGATGATAATTCATGTCTATTTTTGGCTATAAAAGAAGAATTTGGTTTTGCTAACCCTGAAAGTTGTGTGAAGGAAAGTTTTTCAGAGATGAAGGATAAGGTTGAAGGTACTTTGGTATCTTCTTTCATGTCAAAGAAGATAAGAATTAGTGGGTTGTTGATAGTGTCTACTCTAATCATATGACGAGAGAAAAAAGTAAGTTTGTTAAACTTGAAAAGTATGATGGAGGATTAGTTAAATTTGGAGATGATTCAGGAGCTAAGATTTATGGAATAGGTTCAATTAGTTTTTATGAAAAGCATAATACTGACAATGTTTACTATGTTAAGGGATTAAGAAATAATCTCTTGAGTGCTAGAAAAATGTGTAGCAAAGGGTATAATCTTGTGTTTAAGGATGAAGCATGCAAGATCCAAAAAGGGTCCACAACTATGATTGTTGCTGGTAAGAGAACAAATGGAAACATATATCAACTTAAGGTTCCTGATGGTCATTGCTTTATGCCATTGATTAATAATAGTTGGTTATGCACCATAGGATGCATCAAGAATTAGTTCATTCCATGAGGGATTTACCTAGAATCACAAAACCTATCAATATTATTTGTGAGAGTTTTCAATTTGAAAAACAAGCAAGGAGTAGCTTTAAGGGAAAGGAACAATTTGCTACTAGATTGTTGGAATTAGTGCATACATATCTTTGTGGTCCTACAAGGGTGAGAAGTCTACAATGTGACAAGTAATTTATGCTTTTGACTGTTGATTACTCTAGAATGACATGGGATACTTTTCTTAGAGGGAAATTTGATGCATTAGACAAATTTAAGGAATTTAAAGCTATGGTTGAGAATGACATGGATTTGAAAATAAAATACTTGAGGTCTGATAGAGGTGGTGAATTCACCTCCAATAAGTTTAACATGTTTTGTGAAGTTCATGGAATAAAGAGGCATTTGTCTGCCCCTAAAACTCCTCAGCAGAATGGAGTTGTTGAAAGAAAAAAACATAACTATTCAAGAAACTGCAAGGATTGTGATGAAAGAGGAAAATCTACAGCAATTCTACTAGAGAGAAGCTATTCATACAGTTTTTTACATACTTAACAAAGTTCAAGATAAATCTAACATCACAAAGACTCCTTATAAGCTATGGTATGGAAGGATTCCTACTGCGAAGTACTTTAGAGTGTTTGGAAGAAAATGTTACATAAAAAGAGAAGAAAACTTAGGAAAGTTTGATGCAAGGTCTGATGAAGGTATATTCCTTGGATATTCTATTAGAAGCAAAGCTTACAGATGTTACAACAAAATGTTGAGAAAGATAGTTGAAAGTATAAATGCTAAAGTTGACGAAACTTGTAGAATTCTATTGTAGTAGATGAATATGTGTCAGATGAACCTAATTGCAGAGAAGTAGAAGAAATAGTTGATGAAAAAGAAGTGAAAAATGAAGAGGAAGAAGCTCTGGAGAAGATCCATAAAACCCCTAAGTATGTTCAAAAGAATCATTCCAAAGATTAGATCATTGGAGATAAGAAGAAAGGTGTATTAACAAGAAGCAAAGTTGCTAAAGTTGAGGTAAATTTGTGTTTACTTTCAAAAGTTGAACATAAATCAATGAGTGAAGCATGTAAGGATAAGAATTGGATGAAGGAAATGGAAGAAGAACTTGTGTAGATAGAGAAAAATTAGACTTGGGAATTGGTCCATAGACCGACAAACAAAAACATAATTGGAAATAAATGGGTGTTCAGGAACAAGTTGGATGAGAATGGAGTAGTAAGAAACAAGGAAATACTTGTGTGTAAGAGTTACTCACAAGTAGAAGGTATAGATTTTGAGGATACTTTTTCTCTTGTAGCTAGGATGGAGGCTATCAATTTTTTTTGCATTTGTAGCTGTAATATTCCCCCTTAATTCTTTTTGAGTTTTATCACAATAAAACCAACACAAGACCATTGATTAGCGTTAGCTCCAAATGTAAACCAACTTGTAAAATAACCCTCACCAAGAATGTTTTCCAAGATCCCAATGTAGGTGAGGTGATAGCATATGGTTCCGGGGATCGTTAGCAACTGGAAAGAATTACAAAGCAACAGTAGGCGGCTAGCTGACCATGAATGAAAGTAAATACAAATAGGCAGATAACCGACCATGAAACTCTACACTACCACTTATTCAACGGGGGGAATATTTTCCACTCTACCACTTATTTCGTGGGGGGAAGTTAACAAGAATGAAAGAAATATTATTTAACTCAACCACTTCTTTAGTGGAAGTGTATACAAAAATATAATTTGCAACAATAAACAATAAGAGTTGTTAGTACTAATAAACTAGCTTTACAATAATGAGTTCTACCTACAAATAACAATAGATATGCTTCCAAAATCCACAATGAGTTAGAGTAATAAACCTCTAAAAATTACAATGCCATAATGATATAGAAATGAAGCTCAAACCAACATTATATCAAAAACTAACAAGTTTGATTAGAAATAGTGAATACAGAAAATCAGACCAACAAGGTTAGAATTCACCAAAATGGACGTATCTTCTTTGAAATAGCTTAGAATGCCCTCAAACCATAGCTAAACAACAACTAAGAGCTAGGAGTCCAAACTGCTTAGGAAAATGAGCCAGAAATAGAAGAATACAAAAGGCATGATTTCCAAGGCAGCAACAAGAAGAAGGTACGACCCAAGAGGAGGTCAACCTCTTCTAGAAAATTCAACTCTCAGTAATAAATTCTAAAAACTTGCAATTCTAGGTGCCCTTCATAGTAGAACAACATGAGCTAATAACCAGAATGAGAATAAAATTGATGATGAAGCTATTAGTAGAAATCCACTATAGCATGATGTCTAGCAGTAGTGATAAACAAATTATACAACAATAACCTATTTATAAACTTCAGAAATTATGCCCAATCTACACTTTTGTGTGCAACATAGTCTCAATCAACCACCTAAGAAGCCATAGTTTCTGGCCTGAAGGATGGTACATTTTCTAAGCTTCCCCTTAGTCAAGTTCTCGATTTAGTCCAACAACATAACTTTACCAAAATAATCAAGCATACTCAAATATTCTCAAAGCATCAATTTATAAGCTCAAATGGTGAATGAAGCTACCTATAACTCCCAACAAGAAAACTCTTCAAATTCACAAAAGGATGTCCACCTCAAAGCATTTTCAAAAATACTTTAAACTCTTCATAATCTCCTCAAGTTGTCCCACTTTTTAAGTTGCAACAATAAAACATTTTGAATAAACATTAAATGCTCAAGTGGTCAACCCCTTTATGTCCCCATCTTTAAAATTAATTGAAGTCATTAAGCCTAGGCGTGGGGGTACAACTGCAAAACATAAAAATTGACTATGGAACTTAGTCCAAGGAGGTAGCCAAGACCAATGCCAAAATTGAAACTGACAAATTGCCAAAAATAGCATGATGACCAAAGCTGAACTACTGATGATGCCACTACCAAAAAGAGACTTACTAAAAATAGAAAATTCCAAAAATAGTAAGTTTACTTCAAACTCAACAAAATGCCAAACTGAGCAGAAAATATGACTTACTAAAAATAGTAAGTTCCAAGGAAGGCTATCAAAAGCTGATGCATGTTACCTCATTACGAAGCTCTCAGAAAACCTAGAAAAAACCACCAAACGTGCATTAGAAATGCTCACATGCAAACCTTCAAAAACACCTCCGAAAGTGGAAACCCTAATTTGCACATCTGAGTAGCCTATGAATTTCTAAAAATAGGCTATCAGTCCACAATGAGATCATCACCAAGAAGGGGACATTATAGCCCACCCTCCCCAAGATTGCTTGTCCCCAAGCAATCACAAATCAAGATGCTACAAAATTTTCTCATTTTCCCATGCAACATTCTCAAATGGTAGGTTCCTCCATTTAACCAAATACTCTTTGATTGATCTCTTCCTCAAAGAGCATTCTCTGGAATAAATAATTTCTGCAAGAATCAAAATAAGTTGTCCTTCTTCATCCAACATAGGAAAATATGTAGATGCAATGACATTATGACCAAGAGCCTTCTTGAGCTTGGAAACATGAAACACATTGTGCACCTTGCTACTAGATGGTAACTCTAACTCATAAGCCACTTATCCTACTCTTCTGATGACCTTGAAAGGCCCATAGAAACACAGCTTGAGTTTTTCAGCCTGACTCTTCTTGAGAGTAGACTACCTATAAGGTTGGAGCCTCAAATAGACCAAGTCACCAACCTCAAAAGAGTGCTCAATATGTTGTTGGTCAACATATAACTTCTATTGATTTTGAGCATGATGGAGATTGTCTTTCAAATAACTTAGAATGTCTCAAATTTTCTACAACATGTCCTTTTCCTGTGGAGCTCTATAATCACCAAACAAAAGATAAAAAAAACTAGGAGCATCATATCCATACAAAGCCATGAAGGGAGACATTCTGATTGACATATGATAAGATGAATTATAACAATATTGACCCAAATGGAGCCATCTCACCCATGCCTTCTACTTCCCTATAACATAATTTTTGAGATAGCCCTCTAACCATTTGTTAACAATCTCCATCTAACCATCAGTTTGAGGGTGATAACTAGTGATTGGAGTAAGCACTATACCACATAATTTAAACAATTCTTGCCAAAAGGTGCTAAAAAATTTAATGTCTCTATCACTTACAATATTATTTGGAAGCCCATGCAAATGGAACACCTCATGGAAGAATAAATCAACAACTTTAGCTGATGTAAAAGTGTTGGTAATGGCCAAGAAATGAGCAAACTTGGTCAATCTATCTACCACAACAAAGATGCAATCCCTCCCTTGCACCTTTGCAACCTGGTTATTAAATTCATAGAAATAATTTCCCATATCTAATTTTGAATGGGTAGGGGCTGCAAGTAATCAGTAGGGAAAAAATGCTCACTTTTATTCATTTGACATACATGACACTCCCTTATTTAATGCAAGACTTCACTTTTCAGCCCTTTCCATGTAAATATTTCACGAATCTTCCTATAAGTCTTGAAGAAACCTTGGTGACCAACAAGAGGGTTGTCATGAAATGATTGTAAAATATTATTAAACTTAGAATTAGGTGGCAACAAGATTCTATCTTTATATTGGATCAACCCATCAACCAACTCGTATTTATCATCTTGCAAAGTGCCTTCAACAATGCTGGTTGCAAATGAATTTTTAGCATAATCTGCTAAAATCTGCTCCTTCCAATCTACAAAAATTTCAATTAAGGAGCATAGATGAGGCTTTCTTGACAAAGCATCAACAACACTAGTATTTTTCCCTTTGAAATATTCAATGTCAAAGTCGTAAGCTTGAAGCTTACTCACCCATTTTTGTTGCCTCTCATTTAAATCCTTTTGATGCATGAAATTTTTAAGACTGTTATGATCAATCTTAACAATGAATTTACTCCCAACCAAGTATTGCCTAAACTTGGCTAATGCATGCATGATTGCAAGCATTTCTTTGTCATAAATTGAATGAATTTTTAGCTCTTCTTAATTTTCTTCTCTTGAAGACAATGGGATGCTTGTCTTGCACGAGAACAACTCCAACTCCTTCTCCAGATGCATCACACTACAACTCAAATGTTTTGGAGAAGTATGGTAAGGCTAACATAGGACACGGGCTCATGATCTGCTTGAACTTGTCGAAAACCCCTTGAGCATTTTGAGACCATGCAAACGCCCCCTTTTTGGTGAGGTTAGTCAATGGAGTAGCCATGTGAGAATAACCTTTGACGAACCTTCGATAGAATCCAAAAAGGCCCAAGAACCCCTTCAGATGTGACACATTCTTGGGTGGAGGCCAGTCCATAATAACCTTAATTTTGTCAAGATCAACTCTAACTCCCTTAGAGCTGATTATGTGGCCAGGATAGAGTAGTTCTATCAACCCAAACTCACACTTTGACTCCTTGGAATAAAAGCATTCTGACTCAAGAATACTAAGCACCTCATCCAAGTGCTTAAGATGCTCCTCCCATGATTTTCTATAAGTGAGAATATCATCAAAGAAGATCAAAAAAAACTTTCTCAACTACTTTTGGAAAATTCTATTCATACAAGATTGGAAAGTTGCAGGAGCATTAGTCAAACCAAATGGCATGACTAAAAATTCATAGTGCCCAAAATGACATCCAAAAGTAGTTTTCTCGATGTCTAACTCCCTCATTCTGATTTGATGGTACTCGGATTTGAGATCAATTTTTGAAAAATACATTGCACCATGGAGCTCATCAAGAAGCTCATCAATTTTTGGAATAGGATATCTATTCTTAATAGTTTTTTTATTTAACACATGGTAATCAACACACATGCGCATGGTACCATCTTTCTTCTTCACAAGAACTACAGCTGAAGCAAAAGGACTCTTGCTTGGACATATATGACCCATCTCTAATAGTTCTTTGACGACCTTTTCAATTTCATCCTTTTTCTTCTTGGGGTACTGGTAGGGAGTAGTGATAACCAATTTGGCCCCATCTTCAAGCTCAATAATATGTTCAGTCCCTCTTTCTGGCAGTCTTCTTGGAGGTATACTACCAAACACTTTACTCCTCTTTGTAATCAAAGACTAAACATCAGGATGGCATTGCCTTTTGTCTTCCACTGGATTATATGGTAAGATCAAACATTTTTCTGCCCATTCGACCTGATCATGTTGAATCAACTTCTCTATTTTGAAAGACATAATTCAAGGACCTCCATTAGACAATCCTCTCAACACCGCCATTTTTCCATCCACTTGGAACTTCAACTCCATTGTATGCAAGTTCAGGGTAATCGCTCCAAGAGCTTGATATAAATATGTATGCTGTTGAAGCAAGAGGATGTATGAAAGAGTAAGAAGCAAGATAATGCGAGTAATGTGTGTGATAAAAATTTAAGTAGAGCAATGTGAATTTCATGTTAGGGTTCTTGAAGGAAGTGAGCTAAAGGCATCTGAAATATTTCATGTGAATATTGTGAAAGTGTGTAAGCAATTGTGGTGGACTCCTTGTTGCATTGAGAAGTGTTTTCTCTGTGTAACATTCTTCTTCTATCTTCTTGTATTCTTTTTGTGGCAGTGAGCCTTTTTGGACAGTGTGTCCTATTTTGGTAGTGAGACCCTTTGTACCGATTTTGCTATTACTTATATTGTGAGCTAATCCTCATTGTGGTTTTTCCCTCATTATATTTTCCACATAAATGTGGTATTCTCATGTGTATGAAGTTGTGATTTTAGTTTTTATTATCTACATTTCATGTTTAATCATTCTAATAGAATAAGGGCTTAACAGATTCTTGTGGATCTAATTACTATTGATGGTTTTTGAAGGTTTAATTTTCTACAACTAATTCACCCCCCCTCTCAGTTGTTTTATTCATTTCAATAGAAATATCCCCCACTCACATGTCTAGCTAATCGTTTGATGCATTTTGGTACTACACTAAGGGGTACAAGATCTTATTGGGAAAAATATTGAGTTGAATCAACTGACCTCTTATCAAATTGGAAGACCAATAATTTTCTTTACTTTGAGTGCAATTGATATGTATTGGCCAGATTTGCATGCACTAATTCCAGGAAAACAACCAACTAATGCAAAAGAATTACAAAAGTGTCAATAATAAAATATTATTGACTACCCACATATTGTGGCATATTACATGCACTTACAATATGGGTGTGTGCACTAATTTGTGACACAAAAATGGCTCTTAAGATGCCACTTTTTTTTATATCAACAAAGTTTGTTGTTCATGAGAAAATGAAGATAGTTATGCTTAAAATTTGATGATGCAACAAGAACAAGAGTTGAAGTGCTCGAAGTCTTGTTTCTAAGCTACTATTTTTTTTGAAAATAATGAAGATTAAGGGTTTCAAAAGGGGGGGAACAAGTCATGTTTGTATAAAAAAAAATAACATAGCGTTTGTGGGCCCCTCCCTTTTTTGTTAACCTTTTTTTATAATTTCAAAAATCCGAACGGTGAGAAATTAGCTAACACCATGTAGTTTATCCCTATTCTTTTGGCTAATTTTTTTAATGAATATATAAATATTTTATGAATTTTTGAAGTGGATAGATTTTGAAAAGCTAAAATTTGAGAGTGCTCCCCCTATTTTTTTTGAAAATTAATCAAAAATATATTTTTTTGATTACGTGTAGAATGGAGTCTAGTTTACAAAAATGTAATTTGCTTTAAAATTTGATGAACAAGTAAAAATCTATTCCAAAACTAGCACATGCTGGTTTTTGACCAAAAATGAAGGCACGAACAAGAGAAATTATGGATGAAAACCTTAACATAATCAAAATGTAAAAAAATTATATATTTAGATAGCTAAGAGAGAGCCTAATGTCATCATGGTTTTTTATAAACTTACATTGAAAGATGTGCAAACTTGATAGTTAGCATGATAAAAAATATGTGAAATTTTGTTAGCCTTTCAGAAAATCACGTCCTTGGAATTAAATGGTCATCCAACCCTTTGGGTTGGATTCCCAAGGAAAAATCCAAACCTTACGCTTGGTATTTCCCAATGCAACTAATTTGGTGAGTGCCAAATTTGGAGAGCACCAAATTTGGCACTCGCCAAATACAGTGCAACATTTGGTGAGCGCCAAATTTGGTGCTCACCTAATGCAATGCAACATTTGGCAAGCATCAAATTCAACACTCTCCAAATTTGGTGCTTGCCTAATGCAACGAAACATTTGGTGAGTGCCAAATTTGGTGCTCGCCAAATGGTGAGGTATTGAAAAAACACCAACTTCACTGCTTTCTATTTGTCTCTCACTACCCCACTTTGGTAAGGCTTAAAGTTTATGGTTTATGGTCGATGATGGATAGTCGAGGTTTTACCTTTCAGTCCCTCTTTGTCTCCTTCCCTCTTAACTAATACTTACACTGTTCTCTCTCAACCCTCTCTATGTCTCTCCCACCCTCTATACCTTGCCTTCCCTCATTAACCCCATCTCCATCCTTTCCTCCCTACCTCTCTCTTCTTCTATCTCCCTTTCTTACTATTTCTCACCCATTTCTCTCTTTTCTCTCAATTTCTACATCTCCCTCTCAACCTCTCTCTCTCTCCCCATAGCCAAGTCTCTCCCTCCTTGTCTCATAATCCACCTCTCTCCCCCCTCTATCTCTCACCTCTTTCTTCTCTCTCTCCCCATCTCCAAGTCTTTCCAACTTTATCTCATTACCCACCTCTCTCCCCCCTCTATCTCTCATCTCATTCTTCTTTCTCTTGTCTTCCCAGTCCCTCCCCTTTCTAGGTCATCACCTCAAGTTATCTCCCCCCTATGTCTCTCACTCCCTCCATGTGTACCTCTCCCTTAATCGCTTGTTACTCATCTACCGATACTTCCCTTTCACTCTCCTTCTCTTCTCTCTTCCCCCTCTCTAGGTCTCTCTCAATATTTCTCCCTATCTCCCTTTCTATGTTTCCTTTTTTCCTTACCCCCATCTATATCCTTGCCTCCCTACCCCTCTCTTCTTCTCTCTCCCTCTATTATTATTTATTTCCCATCTATCTCATTTCTCTGGATCACTAGCTCTTCCTCCCACACACTCTCTCTCTCTCTCTCTCCCTATCTCCATAACTCTCTATCCTCCCCTCTTTACCTCTCTACCTCTCCCTCCTTGTCTCATTACCCACCCCTCTTCCACCCTCTCTACCTTGCCTTCCCTTCTTAGGGTTTAAGGGTTGAGGGTTTAATGTATAGGGTAGAGGGATGAGGGTTGAGGGCTTAAGGGTTGATGGTTGAGGGATTAGGGTTTAATGGTTGAGGATTATAGGGTTGAGGGATTAGGTTTTAAGGCTTGAGGGTTTGAGGGTTGAGAGTTTAGGGATTGGGGTTTAAGGTATAGGGTTGAGGGATTAGGGTTGAGGGTTAAGGGTTTAAGGGTTGAGGTTTGATGGTTGAGGGAATATGGTTTAAGGGTTGTGGGTTTAGGGGTTAAGGGTTTAAGGGTTGATTGTTGATGGATTAGGGTTTAAGGGTCGAGGGTTGAGGGATTATGGTTTAAGGTATAGGGTTGAGGGATTTGGTTTGAGGTTTGAGGGTCAAGGGGTTTAAGGGTTTAGGGTTTAAGGGGTTGAGGGTTGAGGGGATTAGGAGTTTAAGGAGTTGGGTATATGGGGTCGTGGGCCAGTGGCGATTATAATGGGTATTTGTAGGGTATGTGGTATTGACTTTTTTACCCAAAAATTGATTAAGCGAAAAGGGTTTAAAGGAAATTCTCAGTTTTACCAATATAAGTATGCTATAATTTGAATTTAAAATAATTATTATTATTCATTTTCTATTTGAATTCGACTAAAGTCACGATTGATATAGGTTGATTGAAAAACATCTACGCTTTCAGCGATATCACATTTTTGAATCCAAAACATGCATCACATTCTATGTAGCATACTATAAGATTAATAAAATAAAATTAAATTTCCTTGAATTTTGACCAAGTTAAAGATTGGTTAGACATCACGAGTTTTATATTTTTTAAAATTTGTAATAAAAATTCATAATTAATTATTTGGAAAGAAATTACAAAAAAAAAATATGCATCACATCCAGACATGAGTCCTCTACTTCCTCTACTTATATCTAAAATATTATAAAAAAATATTATCATTTTATTGTGGTTAGGGTGGTCAGACAGACGCCTACTTCTTATTTTTTCCCTAAAATTTAAGTACTACTGCATTGAAATTTCAAATTTTCGCTAAATATTTTTTTTCTTTTTTTAAATAAACCTAGTAGTTTAGAAACTACATTCAATTTTCTACATATTCTATTCTTACATATTTTTGAAATAATATAGATAACTTATTCAAATTTTTACATCAAGTTTCCTAACTTTGATTTTTCTGAATTTTTCACCACTTAAGGGCCTATTTTTTCTATGATGATCCTGCGCATACCTAGTTAAGGGTTGATGGCTTAAGGGTTGAGGGTTGAGGGATTAGGGTTTAAGGGTTGCATGTTTATGGTTTAAGGGTTGCATGTTTAAGGGTTGAGGATTGAGGGTTTAAGGGTTTAGGTTTTAAGGGTTGAGGCTTGATGGATTAGGATTTAAGGGTTAAGGCTTGAGGGTTTAAGGGTTGAGGCTTGAGGGATTAGGGTTGAGGGTTTAATGTATAGGGTTGAGAGTTTAATGTATATGGTAAAGGTTTGAGGGTTGAGGTTTTAGGGATTAGGGTTGAGCATTGAGGGATGAGGGTTTGAGGGTTGAGGGTTGAGGGATTAGGGTTTAAGGGTTGAGGGATTAGAGTACAAGGTTTAGGGTTGAGGGTTGATGTTTGAAGTTTGATGGTTCAAGGTTTAAGGGTTGGGGTTTGAGGGTTGAGTTTTTAAGGGTTGATGGATTAAGGGCTGAGGGATTAAGGGTTGAGGGTTTAAGGGTTGAGAGTTGAGGGATGAGGGTTGAAGGGTCGAGGGTTGAGGGATTAGGGTTTAAGGGTTGAGGGTTTAATGATTGAGGGTTGAGGGATTAGGGTATAGGATATAGGGTTGAGGGATTAGAGTTTAAGGATTGAGGGTTTAAGGGTTGATGGTTGACAGGTTTAAGGGTTGAGGATTTAAGGGTTTAAGAGTTGAGGCTTGAGGGATGAGGGTTTAAATGTTGAGGGTTTACGGGTTGAGGGTTGAGGGTATAGGCATTAAGGGTTGAGGATTTAATGGTTGAGAGTTGAGGGATGAGGGTTTAAGGGTTGAGGATTGAGGGATTAGGGTTTAAGGGTTTAGGAGTTGAGGGTTGAGGGATTATAGTTTAAGGGTTGAGGGTTGAGTGTTGAAGGGTTGAGGGTTGAAGTTTGAGGGTTGAAGGTTGAGGGTTATAGGATTGAGGGATTAGGGTTTAAGGGTTTAGGGATTAAGGTTTTAAGGGTTGAGGGTTGAGGTATTGGGGTTTAAGGGTTGACGGTTTAAGGGTTGATGGTTGACGAGTTTAAGGGTTGAGGGCTTAAGGGTTTAAGGGTTTAAGGGTTTAGGGTTTAAGGGTTGAGGCTTGAGGGTGAGGGTTTAAAGGTTGATGGTTTAAGGGTTGAGGGTTTAGGTATGGGAGTTGAGGGTATAGGGATTAAGGGTTGAGGGTTTAAGGGTTGAGAGTTGAGGGATGAGAGTTTAAGGGTTGAGGGTTAAAGGGTTGATGGTTGAAGTTTAAGGGTTGAAGGTTGAGGGTTATACGATTGAGTGATTAGGGTTTAAGGGTTTAGGGATTAAGGGTTTAAGGGTTGAGGGTTAAATAATGAGGGTTTAAGGGTTGAGGATTGATGGATTAGGGTTTAAGGGTTGACAGTTGAAGTTTGAGGGTTATAGGATTGAGGGATTAGGGTTTAAGGGTTGAGGGTTGAGGTTAAAGGGTTGAGGGTTGAAGTTTGAGGGTTGAAGGTTGATGGTTATAGGATTGAGGGATTAAGGTTTAAATTTTTAGGGATTAAGGATTGAGGTTTTATGGATTAGGGTTTAAGGGTTGAGGGTTGTGTTGGAAAAATAAGGACAAACAACTGAGAGGGGGGTGAATCAGTTGTCTCAGAAACTTATACTTTTCTAACTTATCTTAACTTTAATCTCAGATTTGATGAATAAGAAATTAACCACAAGCAATTAACACATCAGAGAGACAAATAACACCAATATTTTTTATGTGGAAACCCTATTAGGGGAAAAACCACAATGGATGTTAGTCCACAAGTTTATACTCCGTTAAAAGTATAAAGAGAAATAATAAGGGGAATGCACATGCATTTAGGCACATTGCCTAGAGCTCACTGCTCAAATACAAAAGAGGACTCACTATCCAACATTATAGAATAGGATTAAAATCCAAAGAATATGAAATGAGAAAATAGCTTTTGCACAAGCCTGAATATAGTTCCAATTAAGCTCAAAAAACATTCTTCACACTCTGCTCAATCTTCTTCACTTTCTGCTCAGTTATCGAATGATAGAAACACTATTCACACATTTACACTTTCTATGGCATACATTCACACTCATTCACACACTAAATTAGCTCAACCAAACTCTCTTATATATCCGCTACATGGGATTTCATCACAACTTAGTCGCCCAGAAAAATAAGACATATTTTCAATGTTGGCCCAAATTTACAAATAAATTTCTAATGAAAATCCACCAAGGTCAGCCACAACATAGTGGAGACCCAAATTAATATCTCCAACAAAAAAATACTTCAATTAATTTCACCACAAAGATCCACAACACACTATCATCAACATGTTGGCCAAGAACATGAAAAACTGAACATGCGCAAGAAAAGATCTTCAACCATGAGCTCACCGATTAATGTGGACACACCATAAAGATAAAGAATAATCTAGAGACATCTGAGAACACCAAGAAACAATAGAGAAGCATCCACAACAACTGAGATTAACATAATCACACAATCTTCATTCAGGAACACTGACAAAGACCACAGAAACACTGTCAAACCACAACATACTCAAAACTTCATGCGGACCTCTGAAACTTCTGGTAGATGATGTAGAAACATTTAGTAGTAAACCCTTTAATCCACACCAAAAAATCCTCAATGTACAAAATATGACACCTTCAAGACCTGCACAGTTCCATTGGGAACCTAAAACACTTCTTTTTACAAATTGCTCAATATCCTCGACATATACAACCTCTAGTAGACCAAATGCTAATAGTGTTGACATCAATGACAACCACATATCAAAAACCATATTCACAACATCCAACAATCTCCCCCTTTGGAACTGATGGAAACACATGATGTGAAAAATACCATCAACCCAACACACTTACTTCTCCTGCACTTCTTCTCTTCAAAATATTTTTCACGTTACACTTCTCCCCCTTTGACATCAATGGAAAAGGTAATAATGACCTTTCCATATTCATGATTTGAACCAAATATCTGCACATCTGACTATTCCCCCTGAGTAGCAGCCACAAAAACATCAATCTGGATCAAAATATAGCAATGAAGTTCACAGATTGATGCAAGCAAATGCATCTTTTAGTTCATATCAGGAGGGGTGATTACCCCCAACATTCGTTTGAGATACTCAAAATTATCCTTTGGAAAAGGCTTAGTGAAAATGTCTACAATTTGTTCTTTGGTAGGCACATACTCAGTCTGACTTCTTTCTCATTTACTTTCTCCCTCAAGAAATGAAATTTGATTAATATATGTTTAGTCTTAGAGTGTAGCACAAAATTTCATGAGATATTTATTGCACTTGAGTTGTCACAGTATATGGCAATAGGCTCTTCGTATATCACCCTGATATCTCTCAGCATTTATTTCATCCATATCAGTTGAGTACAGTTATTGGCAGCAACAATGTATTATGCTTCAACAGTAGATAGAGAAATTGAGTTTTTCTTTTTACTTAACCAGGATACCAACTTCTTCCCTAGGAAGAAAGAACCACCACTAGTAATTTTCCTGTCATCTACATCACCGGCCCAATCCGCATCAGTATATGCACACAAAGTGAGATCATCATCCTTTGGATACCAAAGTCCAAAGTCAACTGTTCCTTTTAGATACCTGAAAATTCTCTTTACAATAGTCACATGTGATTCTTTTGGATTGGCTTGAAATCTAGCAACCATACATACAACATTCATAATGTCTGGTCTAGTCTGAGTTAAGTAGAGAAATACACCAATCATTGACCTATATCTGGTTTTATTTTCCTTAGGAGAGTCATCATTCTTTGTTAACTTGCATCTGGTCACCATGGGGGTACCAACAGGTTTGGAGTCATCCATTCCAAACTTCTTCAACAGTTCTTTCACATATTTCGACTAAGATATAAAAATCCCCTTGTCCAACTATGTAACTTGCAATCCCATAAAGAACTTCATTTCTCAATTCATACTCATCTCAAATTCATTCTTCATCTCATCAACAAACTTCATACATAGATTATCATCAACAAAAAATTCTATAATTAACTCCTTATCATTATCTAATTTGAAGTATAAGTTGATGTCAGCAGTACCTTTAGTGATCCAAGCTTTAGTAGGTATTTGTCCAATCTAGCATACCAGGCTCTGGGGGCTTGCTTAAGTCCATACAGAGCTTTCTTCAATCTGCAAACCATATCTTCTTTGTCTGTTAGCTGAAATCCATCCGGCTATTCAATGTACACTTCTTCTTCTAGTTCTCCATTCAAAAATGCAAACTTTACATCCATTTGATAGACTTTATAGTTCTTGTGTGCAACATAAGAAAGAAATAGTCTAACAGCTTCAATCCTAGCGACAGGGGCAAAGGTTTCTTCAAAATCTATGCCTTCCATTGGAGAATACCCTTTACATACCAGTCTTGCTTTATTCCAGACCACTTCACCTTCTTCATTCAGCTTGTTTCTAAATACCCATATAATTCCAATCACATTTTTGTCTTTAGGCCTTAGAACCAATATCCATGTGTCATTCTTTTCAATCTGTGTCAGTTATTCCTTCATAGCTTCCAACCAGTGTTCATCTTGATAGGATTCAGTGACATTTTTAGGCTCAATCTTGGATATTATACAATATTCTTTTGCAATTTGTCTTCTAGTTTGCACTCCTTTACTCTTATCTCCTATGATTTGATTTTTAGAATGATTTAGCTTTACATACCTTGGAGTTTTGTGAACTTCTAACTCTTCTGATCTTTCTTCTACACTTGCACTTGTCCGTGTCTCCTGACTGACTTGATTTACTATAATAGATTGAGGTTGCTTCATTAGAACATATGGAATAATCTGAAGTAGATTATGTGTCTGAGTATTCTTCCCTTGGCTTGTAATGTCTTCATCTGAATCATAACTACAATGTCTGGATGATTTGATAGAATTCTCATCAACTCTAAAATTTTCACTCTCAACCATCTTTCTCAATAT
The DNA here is from genome assembly GCA_007258455.2 of Sequoia sempervirens. Classification (NCBI taxonomy): domain Eukaryota; kingdom Viridiplantae; phylum Streptophyta; class Pinopsida; order Cupressales; family Cupressaceae; genus Sequoia; species Sequoia sempervirens. The sequence goes on along the minus strand of VDFB02281492.1, from coordinate 845,745,520 downwards.
TTTATTATAGCACCGGTAGTCCTTTCTTTTAGTGGAGTAACCTAGGAAGATTCCTTCATCGCTTCTTGCATCAAACTTTCCTATATCATCATCTCTCCTAATATAACTTCCAAATATCTTGAAGTACTTAATAGTATGCTTGTGACCAAACCATAACTCATAATGAGTCTTACCAGAATTACCATTAACATTTCCCTGGTTCAAGGTATACATAGCAGTGCTTATGACTTCACTCTAGTACATCTGTGACACATTTCCTGCCATCATCATTGTTCTAGAAGCATCCAGAATTATTCTATTCTTTCTCTCAGCAACTCCATTCTGTTGAGGGGTTCGGGGAGGAGATAACTATCTTTTAATACCTTGCTATTCAAAATAAGAGTTGAACTCCTTGGAAATAAAATCACCACCTCTGTCAAATCTCAGGCACTTGATTTTTAGACCTTTCTCATTTTCTACCATAGCCTTGAAAACTTTGAACTTCTCCAATGCTTCACATATTTCTCTTAAAAAAGAAACCCAAATCATTCTAGAATAATCATCAATAACCAACATAAAATACCTTTCTCCATGAATACTTCTGACTCTAGAGGGACCAAAAAGGTTAGTATGTAGCAGCTTTAGAAAATCATTTGAATGAAATTGTTTTCTCTAAAAAGAGACTCTAGTTTGTTTACCCATCTGACATTCCTTGCAGATTATATTAGCAGGCTTCACTAACTTAGACAGATCTCTTACTGCTTGAGTAGAGCTTATCTTGATAATGTTGTCAAATTTTACATGAAACAAAATCCTATGCCACAACCAACTTTCATCTATTTGAGAAATTAAACAACTTCTATTAGCAGTATTCAGATGAAAAATATTAGCTTTTGTTTGTTTGCCTGTTGCACTCATATTCCCAGAACTTCCATGTATCTTGCATCTTCCATCTTTGAACTAAAGATCATACCCCTTGTGAGCCATCTTTCCAACACTCAACAAGTTGTGCTTCAGGCCTTCACCATAGAGAACATCATCAGTGTTATCCTCACCACCAAGGAAAATAGATCCTCTACCACAAATCACACCAACATTGTTATCTCCAAATCTTACAACCCCACCGTCATACTTCTCTAGACTCACAAATTTTCTTTTATCACTGGTCATATGATGTGAACATCCACTATCAATAACCCACTCATCTTTTTCTTCAACTTGGGTACAAGAGCTTTCTCATCTTTAGTAGATTTAGTAGCCACATGATTATCTTCAATGGTAGCAAAGAAATTTCATTCATCTTCTTTTCCATTATCTTTATTAGACTCATCATTAGTCATTGCTTCTTCAGAAAAGTAGCATCTCTTTTGGAATCCAAAATTTTTAGGCTTAGATATAGGAACTCTTTTAGGACATCTTGATGCAAAATGACCTATTTTACTACATGAAAAACATTTAATAGGCAATACATCTTCATACTTACCTTTTCCCCTGCCTTCCTGTCTTGCAATCAGTGCTTCTAGTTCTTCTACCTCTCTTTCTTTATCTTCAATATGTTTTCGTTCTTCATCATACTTGGATATCTTTTTTTGCTACTTCCGGATACAGTGGCCTTGAATGCAGATTTAGTCTTTGGTGTAGATTCAACAAATTCACTTATTTCAAAAGCAGCAAGCTTCCTGATCAACGTGTCTGTTGTTATATTGTTTACTGATATGAACTCTTCAATATCATGAACCTTCATTTTGTAGGAGGGAGGTAAGGATCTAAGTACTTTAGCCACAATTTCATCCTCATTCATAGAACCACCAGTGCCTTTAATACCCATCACTATTTCATTTACTCTCTACATAAAAGAAGTGATATTTTCATCTTCACCCATCTTCAAATTCTCATACTTGCCTTTCAAGCTCTATAGCTTAGTCATCTTCACCTGTGCATCACCTTCATACAAAGTTTCCAATTTCATCCAAATCTCATGAGCTATCTCCAGACCCAACACATTAGCCATCTTTGAATCTGTCAAAGCACTCACCAAAGATTCAATAGCCCTAACATTATTTTTAGCATCTTTGATCTCATCAGGAGTTGAGGGACCATTATGAGGAATAATATATGGATCTTTTTTAATCTTCTAGAAAGCTTCACCAATACACTTTAAGTGACATTGCATTCTGACTTTCCACATTGAGTAGTTAGTGCCATCAAATCTTGGACTATCCTTCTTGAATGTTGTTGCCATCTTGGATCACCTCAAGCTTTTAGACTTCTTCAGAGGAACCTGCTCTAATACCAATTTTTGGAAAAATAAGGACATACAACTAAGAGGGGGGGTGAATAAATTGTCTCAAAAACTTATACTTTTCTAACTTATCTTAACTTTAATCTTAGATCTGATGAATAAACAATTAACCACAAGCAATTAACACATCAGAGAGACAAATAACACCAATATTTTTTACATGGAAACCTTGTTAGGGGAAAGACCACAGTGGATGTTAGTCCACAAGTTTATACTCTGTTAAAAGTATAAAGAGAAATAATAAGGGGAATGCACATGCATTTAGGCACACTGCCTAGAGCTCATTGCTCAAATAAAAAAGAGGACTCACTGTCCAACAATATAAAATAGGATTAAAATACAAAGAATATGAATTGAGAAAATAGGTTCTGCACAAGCCTAATTATAGTTCCAGTTAAGCTTAGAAAACATTCTTCACACTCTGCTCAATCTTCTTCACTTTCTACTCAGTAATCGAATGATAGAAACACTATTCACACATTTACACTTTCTCTGGAATACATTCACACTCATGCACACACTAACTTCGCTCAACCAATCACTCTTATATATTTTCTACATGGGATTTCATCACAACTCAGTCGGCCAAAAAAAAAAGACATATTTTCAATGTCGGCCCAAATTTATAAATAAATTTCCAATGCAAATCTATCAAGGTTGGCCACAACATAGTGGAGACCCAAATTAATATCTCCAACAAAAAAATACTTCAATTAATTTTTCCATGAAGATCCACAACACACTATCATCAACATGTCGGCCAAGAACATGAAAAACCGAACATGCGCAAGAAAATATCTTCAACCACGAGCTCACTGATTAATGTGGACATACCACAAAGATAGAGAATGATCTAGAGACATCTGAGAACACCAAGAAACAACAAATAAGCATTTGCAACAACTAAGATTAACAGAATCACACAATCTTCATTCAAGAACACTGACAAAGACCACATAAACACTGTCAGACCACAACATACTCAAAACTTCACGCGGACCTCTGAAACTTCTGGTAGATGATCTAGAAACATTCAGCAATAAACCCTTTAATCCACACCAATAAATATTCAACGTATAGAACATGACACCTTCAAGACCTACACAGTTACACTGGGAACCTAGAACACTTCTTTTTACAATTTTCTCAATATCCTTGACATATACAACCTCTAGTACACCAAATATTAATAGTGTTGACATCAATGAAAAACACGTGTCATAAACCATATCCACAACATCCAACAAGTTGAGGGTTGATGGTTGAGGGATTAGGGTATAAGGTATAGAGTTGAGGGATTAGGCTTGAGGCTTGAGGATTGAGGGTTTAAGGGTTTAATAGTATAGGGGTAGAGGGTTGAGGGTATAGGTATAAGGTTTAGGGTTTAAGGGTTGAGGGTTGAGGGATTAGGGTTTAAGGGTTGAGGGTTGAAGGATGAGGTTTTAGGGTTGAGGGTTGAGGATTGAGGGATTAGGGTTTAAGGGTTGAGGGTTGAAGGATGAGGGTTTAAGGTTTGAGGATTGAGGGATTAGGGTTTAAGGGTTACAAGATTCAGGGATTAAGGTTTAAGGGTTGAGGGTTGAGGTTAAAGGGTTGAGAGTTAAAGGGTTGAGGGTTGATGTTTGAGGGTTGAAGGTTGAGGTTTATAGGATTTAGGGATTAGGGTTGAAGGGTTTATGGATTAATGGTTTAAGGGTTGAGGGTTGAGGGATCTC
>VDFB02281492.1:845662423-845740651 GCA_007258455.2 Sequoia sempervirens | reverse complement strand
GGAGGGAGAGGAGAGATAGAGAGTAGAGAGGGAAGGAGAGAGTGAGAGAGAAAGATGATACAACTTGCTGATTAGTAAAATTTGACCTCTTGATTACTGAAATTTGACATGCTAATTACTAAAATTTGATTGTCTAAAAAATTATAAGATCTTCCAAAAACTAGAATTTGCATTACAACTCCAAGAGATCTGAAACCACTCTCAAACATCTTGTAAATGTTTATTTCATTTTTATAGTCTCCTTGGTAGAGAAAGAGAAAAAGAAAGATTTCACAAAAATGTATTGCAAAAATTCATGCTTCACATTTGGTGAGCACCAAATTTGGTGCTCGCCAAATGGAACACTTCATTTGGTGAGTGCTAAATTTGAGGCTCGCCAAATGAAGTGCTCCATTTGGCTAGTGCCAAATTTGGTGCTCACCAAATGAAGGTGCCAAAATTATTTGAATTTTAAAATGTCGACCCTTAGGCTTAGTCATCCGAGCCATTTGGCGAGCACCAAATATGGCGAGTGCTAAATTTGGCACTCGCTAAATGGTAATTTCAGGTAAAAAAAAGTGGCATCTTTTTTGTGTCACAAATTGGCGCCCATACCCATATACAATGTTTTGAAAGGAAATAATGAAAAATGGAATGAAATTAAAATATTATGGTCAAGATATGAATGACAACATAAATGATCACCACATGTGCATGGATTTATATAGTAAGAGGGTGCACCAAAATAGATAACCTTGATAGGGGAAATGATCATGAAAGAGAAAATGGACAAAAATATTTTGATTCTAGTGTTCATGCATGGAATCTATCGGGAGATCCATGTCAATGAAATATAAATGTATGATATTAATTCTCAATTATATATTCCTTTTAAAATTTATTATACTTAAAAATATTGTATGTTAACTAATAAAATATGTTATATAATCAATGATAGGTCCTACAAAACTTTACAAAACATCCATACTTTCAAAATACACAAAAATTGAACTAGATAGACTTGGAGTGTGACTACGAAGAGTTACTCAATTGTGTTGAATGCCATACAATATGTAAAGAAGGTGCTTGCCTTTTTAAAAAAAGAGGAAGGATGGTTTGTAGGTAAGCTATTCATATATTCAAATATTTTGTATCAAGTAATAATTAAAATATTTATACAAACTAACAAATGACCTTTTGTTTGTAGGTACAACGCACCATGACCATTGCATCTAGATGAATCAAAATTATTTGAAGACCCAAACATAGGAGATAAAATATATGGCATCAGGAAAATTGGTCACCAAAAATTCACCACCAGTAAATCACTGCGAACAATTCACTGCCAACAATTCATCGCTGTGACATATTCATCATGCATACAATTCATCGTTGTGGTATATTCACCACATATTCCTTTTTTATGTGTTCCACAAAATATCCATACTTTTTCTTTTTTGGGTGCTCCTGGCCACTTAAATATTGAAAAATGTATACGTGGTGAATATACCATGATGATGAATTGTTGGAGGTGAATATATATGCAATGAATTTATGTCATGACAATGAATTGTAGGTGGTGAATTATTGGCGGTGAATTTTTGGTGGTGAATTTTCAATGATGAATTTTCCTAGAGCCAAAATATATGAACCTACATGAAATCATGATTGGCTGAATACTCATAATTGTAACATACTTCAGTTATGGAGATAAAATTTAGATTGGAAATCGATTCTTTCAAGACATGTTTTAATGAATGATACTGTAAAGTATGTAGCAAAAGATGAAAAGAGTTTAGAAACATATCATGAAATGTTAATGTGACTTGCAAATATTGAAAACCTAGATGAATCAAAATCAAGAGCATACAAGAGACTTCTAACAAAAATCCTCATTGAAAGAGACATTGCAACACAAGAAACATGTCATATGTTATTGGATTTTCCATTGGTATAAATTAGTAGAGTATTTGTCACATTAAATGTTTTAAGAGAGGTGTTCAATAAAATGACAAAAAATCAAGAAAATTATGATGAAATTCACCTAAAAATTTTCATTGAAGGATATCTGGATCGACCATATGTAATGGAAAGTGTTACACTTATAGATGCAGCTAGATATTGGACTTATAATCCCAAGTGGAGAAGAGATAAAAATAGGAAGAAAGGACTATGGTAGCTATAGTGAGAGTGTTTCCAAGATTTACCACCATACCTACATGTCAATAAAACATGGGTTCACTTTTGTTTGTCAAAATTATTTTTGTACAAGACATTTTATTATATACAAAGATATATCAGACTTGACGAGACTACAATTATATCAAATTAGGACTCACTCAATTATAATCCATGGAATTTGGAATGAAGGAGTATTACAAATGAGGCTAAAAATTATAATGATTCTAAAGATGAGGATGTTTAACCTAATGATTATATTATATAATTTAACATGAGTGGGAGATCATCTCAAGACTACATTGTTGACAAATTATGGATGTCACAAAAATAGATGTGTGGGTAGGAGAGATGTTCATACACAAACTCGATGGAGTGTTGAATATCAAGGAGAATATTACACAAATAAAGGAAATAAAGTTTATTAACACCATGAAAGAGAATGGCTTACTATTACAAGATGATATAATGTCAAGTATATCATATGGAACCTTAGGTACTCAGTAGAAAAAGAACTTGATATTATTATGTCACATTATTATCAAGATGAAAATGTCATGCCATTGTGCCTAATGATTCTAGGAACAACTCGAATAGGTAAATCATATATAATTCATGTAATTCATCAATATCTTCAAGATGTGCATCGACACCATAATGTTCTCCCCTATTATTACTAGCACCAATTAGAGTTGCAACTTTTAACATTGGTGCATCGACAATTTATTCAACACTAAGAATTCCACTTACAAATTTTATTGAATTAGAAGGCACAAGGATCACAACTTTCCAAGAAGAAATGCAACATATAAAATACATATTGATTGATGAAATGAATTTTATTGAACATTTTCTTGAAAATATTGACTCAAGACTACACCAAGCTTTTCTTGAAAAATCAAATTTGAGTTTTGGAGGAAGATCAATTATTTTGGTAGGAGATTTGGGACAATCACCTCCTATTAGTGACAAACTACCTTATGATAAAATTACTATGGGAATAATTTAAGATAGTTTTTACTTTGGATAAGGTATTTAAACAAGAAGGTGAAGGTGAGGATCAACAAAGGTTTCACCAACTACTCACAAATATTAGAGACCCACATCTAACAATCGATGATTGGAAATTATTAATGACAAGAACACATGTTTCATTACATCAAATAGTTTAGGAATAGTTTGATAATATTATTCATCTATTTGAAACAAATTATAATGTACATAACCATACTAGGAAAAAGAATATTCATTAAGAAGACTGATAGCCCATAAAATTGTAACTAAAGAAGGTAGTACTAATTTGGTAGGAGGTCAAAATGATGAATTGGATGTTGAATTATTAAATTCTAAGGATGTAAGGGTCATGTTAACCTTCAATCTATGGAATAGAAGAAGGCCTTGTAAATGGAGCTTTAGGATACATTCAAAATATCTTATACAAACCTAAAAGTACCGCACCAGATCCACCAACATATGCTATGGTTGAATTTGATAATTACTCTAAAATGCCATTTGAAGATGTATATCCAAATAAAATTCCAATTTCACCAATATAAAGGGAGTGCACACACAAATTTCCATTACAATTAGCTTGGGAACTAACAATCAACAAATCACAAGGATTGACACTTTCTAAGGAAACAATTGATAGAGGACTGAGAGAAAGAGCATGCTAAAAATTTGTTGCTATATCACGTGTTAAATCCTTGGATGGGCTTATAATCTCACCACCATTTTCTTATGATAATTAATAAAAAATGAAAACAGTGAAGCAAATCACCAAAAGGAGAGTTAGAAAGAAAGACTCAAATATTTGGAAATACAATAAGTTTATATAATGTATACATTATTAAATATTATTCTTCTATCAAAATCCAACTACTTAACATTGGGATTATGTTTTTGGTTTAATATGAAATGTTTCATTCATTATTTACAAAGGATAATAATACTCTATTCTTACATAAGAAAAATATGCTAAATTAATATTTTACATATCACACTATGGATGCTACTAGCATAGATATCTTAGATATATCTATCTATTTAAGATGTTGAGAGATTTTGATCTTGAGACACCTATCTATTCTCAATAACAATTTAAATATAGGTGCCTTGAGATTGATTAGATGTATCTAAGATATCTATGCTAGTCCTTTTAATTTTTCATATTAATTTCAAAAAATATATTAAAAGTTTTAAGAAATATTTACAAATAAATATTAAATTTATTTTATTTAATCACAAAAAATAATTTACTATTTTATAGGTTTAGTTAAGACTACCTATAAAAATAGAAAATATATTTTCTTTCCATTTACCTTATATAATATTCAATTCATATATCAACCATTATATATATAAAATAATTTTAATTGAATAATATTTATGATAAAATAAATAATCAAGAAAGTTATATCAAATTAAAAAATTAATTCAAAATATAATAAATATTAATATACATATAAAAAATGTAGAATATCACTTTTTGTTTTTGATAAGATAAGCTGCATTTATAGGGTGTAGTACCCTTTACACTAGGAGCCCAGAGGGCCAAAAAGGATCAAAAAACAAAAACAATCATCTAATAGTCCAGTAGCAGAAACAATAAATAAACAACAAAAAATTACAACAACAAACCAACAAGAAAAAGAAACCTGAACCACCAACAACCCAAACCCAACCCATTACTTTTCTAATCCCTCCCACTCCTGAAAGAGGAGATCTAGAACCTCATCACCCACCCATTTGTTGCTAGATAATTCTTCAACATTATTTTTTTCAACCTCCTCACACAACACATCAGACAGAGTAACAACGAACTTGTGGATGACCCGAACTGTGAAGCATGTGAGCCTAGTGAATTTCCTTTCCAAATTTTCAACTCAAGCCCGTAGATTTTCAAGCTCTTCCTTCTCATTTTCTACCTTTTTTGCTTCCTCATTCCCAGCTAGGTGTTCAGAGGATTTCAGAGTGGAATCTTCATGGGTCATTTTATTTAGCTCTAGAAAATGGCTTGGCCCTTCAACATAATCCTCAATTTCTTCAATGGTATTGTGTTTGCTCTCCTCCTTAACCACCTTCTACTTAGAGTCACTGGAAATATCATCAATAAGGTCCTCCTTTTTGTTCTTGGCCAATATGTTAGAATGTTTGATGCTATTCTACTCTGCCCCTAAGTACACACTGGTAGCAACAATAATGTCCCCATGAGAATCTCTGTCAGCAAAGTCCCCCTCCTCAAAGTCTGTGTCTAGCTCCATCGCATGGCATGGGGTGCCCCTTTTTCCCTATTTTGGTTTAGGTTTGTTCTTGGTAGCTGGTTTACAATCCTTTTTAGTGGGAGTTTTCTTTAATTCACAAAGTCTTGTAGACACTTTTGACTGAGAAAGGCACACACCCCCTTTTTTATTCTTACCTAGGGGTTTAGGTTTAGGGTTGTCAGGGGTTTCACAAGGCATAGGGGGATTCTTTCTTTGGGTCTAACTGAAGTGGTCAAGGAAGGTTCAAAGGCTTCTTGTTCCTCGATTCTGATAGCTAAAATAGGTTTTAGGGGGAAAAGCACCAGATGAAAGTGGTATAGAAGAAAAATTAGGCCTTGGTGTGGGGGAAAAGGTGTGGTTTGTTAGGGTTCATGGCAGCCAATTCAAAGGTTTCCCTAACAGAACTTTCTGGAGATGAAAGTAGGAAGAAGGGAAATCTTATGAGGATTTTGTGTCTAAGATGGTTCAGCAAGGGTAGATGGTAAAAATAAAAAACTTTGAATCTCCCCTACAGTGTAATGTACTTCATAATGGCAAGACATACCTGGTTCCAAGGCTTTTGTAGAGACTCCCTTTCAAACCCCATTTGCAACTTCATTGGTTTCTCATTCCCCCAACATAAAGTATGGAGGCTTTCCAGATCCTACACTTAGTAAGCTTTTTAAGCTTCTTCCCCATGCATGATAGGTCGTTAGCCTTGGCTATGACATCCAAAATAATTTCAAAGGATATGCCACCAACTGTGACTCTCATGTCATTCCACGAGCTCGTGAACTATGCTAAGAGCTTCTCATCATGCCCCTAAAGGTATTCCATTAGAGGCCCAATGCCTCCCTCAATGCAAATGTGCCAAACAAAGGGGTCCCTGTGAAACTCTTTGCAAGAACCAGGCTTAGTTCGAACTCTATCACCACCCATTTCCTCAACCAACTCATGTATTTTCAATTAGAATAATAGAGTGAAAGGTAATTTAAAATGCCAATCATAAAAACACATACCCTAATTATCGACACTACCATACCACAACAAAAAAGATTTCCTAATTAAAACAATTACATATTCACACGTACTAGTGGTCATTCCCAAAGAGATTAGGGTTGTGGGGCCAAAAAAATATTGCTTAAGTACCTCAAAGATAATCTAAAAGCCATCATGATATTAATCAGATCATTAATAGCCATAAATTTGAAGATAATTTTGGCCTTACACATGTTTCCATAAATTGGTTCTAAAATTGGTACTTTGGACAAGATAACTCATGAATATTTTGAAAATACCATCTCCTCACCACAATCTTTTGAGAGCCCCATCCAAACTTCCCCCCCACACCCCTCCACCTCATCATGACAATGCCACATTATCATGAGCCTGAGAGGGCGGTACCAAATTCCTAAATCCCATCCAAACATTTTCCTGCACCCTTCCAACTCATCATGTAATGGCCACATCACCATGAGCCCAAGGGAGTAGAACCAAATGTAACCTACAATAAAAGAAATGTTAGATTTCATCATTCATAGTAGTGATTTTTTGTTTTTATACAAGGATAATTACTTGTATGCTCACAAGGAGGGCCTCCAATCTTCTCCAACATTTAGATAGAATCCACTAAGAGCCCAAGTTGGCTAAAGAATCAGCTACTTGGTTTCCCTCACAAAAAATATGCGTCAACTTCTTTCTTTCAAGTTCGGTAAGAAGGAAGATAATATCCAACATAATGTCTCTAATATTCCAACCATGGCAATGATTAAGATTGATGGAATCAATCATTGCCTTAGAGTCTCCTCCAATGTGCAATTTTTTTATGGCAAGAGTGATAGCAATGTTAACTCCCTTGAGTAGTGCACTAGCGTCACCTGTCATGGAAGACTGTTTTACAATGCCACCAACATACCCCACCATGAAGTTGCCCTGTGGGTCTCTGATAATGCCTCCTATGCTTGCTAATCTAGGGTTCCCTTTTGTTGCACTATTGAAGTTAAGTTTGTGCCAACCGGTATCAAGAGGTTTCTAGGCTATAAAAAGTCTAGCCAGAGCTTTAAAGTTGTTAAAGGAGTTGATCTCTAATTTCTTGTTCCATGAATTGGCCATGTTGATCTCCCACCCAATAGGAGCTCTTTTTGGTGGTTTCCAAACATATAAGGAGACATTCTCAGAGATGAGTTTGAGACCAATATCAAATACCTCCTTAGGGATTTTTTCCACACTTTTAAAAATTTGGTTATTTCTTTCTTTCCACAAACACCAACATAAAATAGGGGGGACCTGTCTCCCGATTTATTTGGGCAGAGGGTGTTGATAAGGGATGACCCAATTTTCAATGAAGCTCTTAAGGTCAACATTCATGGTCCAATGGATCCCTAATCTTCCAAGAGACAAATCCCAAACTTCAATAGAAAATGGGTAATGAAGTAACAGGTGAGGGACAAACTCCTTGTCATTCTTACAAAGCATGCATCTATTCATGATTTGAAATCCCCTTTTCCTTAGGTTTTCCTTAGTGAGAATCCTATTGTGACAAGCTATCCACCAAAATAAATTAATTTTTGGAGTTAGTTGTATATTCCATACCTGTTGCCATAACCTGTCTTGATTCCCCTACACTAAAAAAAAATTGTAGACAGTCTTGACAGAGAGGTTACCCTTTCTTTCCTTCATCTAATAAAATTAATCCTCCAGGTTTGAGAAGGGAATTATAGTTAGTGAGAGGATGTCCTGTAGGCTCCTTGCACTAGTTTCTTACATTCCTGCCAAAGAACAACTTAGCAAGAACCATCAAGTTCTTGAAGTCTAACTGAGAGAGAGGAATTTCAATAAGCCAAGGATCCTCCTAGAACCTAATATTGCTGCAATTCCCCAATTTCCATTTCAACCTATATTGAAGAAGCTTTTTCATCTTACAAATATTACTCTAAATCAAGGAACCGTTGGGGTGTTCATAAGAGAAACACTTAATCAGGGGGCAGTTGTTTAGATACTTTTCATTTAGGATTCTACACCAATCCTTCCCATTCCTTAGCTGATCTGATCTGACCTTAGCAAGCAAAGCCTTATTGGTAGGTTGGATTTTCCTTATGCCTAATCCCCCACTAGATTTGAGGAGACAAATCGTATCCTAGCTTATTAGAGCCATTTTCTTTTTTTCCTCTATATCGGTCTAGAGGAAGTTCCTCTAGATTCTTTCAAAATTTTCAGCTATAAATATAGGCATTTTGAAAATGGAAAGGAAGTAAACTGGGATCCCTTGAAGAAAAATATTCAGGAGTTGTAGCTTACCAACATGAGAGAGGATTAAACCTTTCCACCCTACTAGTTTTCTTTCAATTATTTCAAGGACAAAGTTACAAAAAGTAGGAGTGATTTCTTTAATAGTGAGAGGGAGACCAAGGTACACTGAAGGGAGAGAAGCATTCTTACAGCCCAAAAAAGTTGTCAGTTTGTCTTGCAAATCTTGAGTGATGTTAAAGAAATAAATCATGCTCTTGTTGTAATTTATGCACTGGCCTGAACTAGCAGCATAAATATTTAGGGAATTCTTCCATTTCCTTGTTTCCAACACTGAAGTTTTCCCAAAAAGGATGGTATCATCCACAAATTTTTGTATAGCAGTTAGATCAAGGGTGGTGGCTAGTTTGATCCCCTTAATAGAGCCATTGGTCAACATCTTAGAGCTAACATTCCTACTAAGGACATCAACAACCATTATGAATAGGTAAGGTGAAATGGGGTCTCCCTGCCTTAATCCTTTTCCAGCATTAAAGAACCCATGAGGGATCGCATTGACCAAAATAGAGTACTTCACCATAGTAGTGAATTTTGAAATGAGATTCACCACCTTCTAATTAAACCCAAACTTGACTAAAGCTTTGACTAGAAAACTCCAAAGGACTTTGTCATAAGCTTTTGAAATGTCAAGCTTGAAGGCCATACCAACACAATTAATTGTATCCATGAAGTGTATGATTTCATATGTGCCAATTGAAACATCTATAATATGTCAACCCGAGACAAACCCATTTTGACATGGGCTAATCATTTTTTGATGAAAAGGTTTCAAATGGTTAACCAAAATTTTGGATAGATCTTGTAGATAATATTAAATAGGTTGATTGTTTGAAAGTCAGCCCTGGTTTGGTGGTCTTCATTTTTAGGGATGAGAGCTAGAAAGGTATGGTTCAACTACTTTAAGAGTTTACCTGACTTGAAGAAGTTCTTGGTAGCAAGAAAAATGTCCTAACCCACAATATCCCAATACTCATGGAAAAAATTCAGGGGATAACCATCTGGTCCTGGGGCCTTGAAATACCCCATACTGAAGACAACCACTCTGACTTCCTCAGGAGTGACAACACTAAGGATAACATCATTATCTACACCAATTAGTAAAACATGTATGGGGTCCAATAACAGGTCATCAGTAGTAGAGTTAGGAACCTCCAAAGGCTTGGATAAGGAAAGTTGGAAATATCCAGAGGCCATAGATCCATCTGAGCCGGAGTAGTAGCTTCTATTCCCATATCATCTTTGAACTTTTTTATTTGGTTTCTTTTTCTGTGTTTGAGGGTCGAGACATGGAAGAAGGAAGTGTTGTAGTTGCTTTCTTTTAGCCATTGAACTCTGGATTTTTGATTCCAAAATATTTCCTCTTTTTTCAAAACTTTGTCCCATTCAGTAAGTTCCTCCTCCTATTGATAGGTCTACACACTGACATCCCCTTCCTCCATCCTTTTTTGGGTCACCTTAAGTTTTCCATCTATCACCCTTTTTTGGTGGAAAACATCCCCAAACACCAATTTTTCCAACCTTTAACCATGTTTTTAATATATATAAGTTTGTGGAAGACCCTAAACATGGGGGATCCATGGATAGGGACATTCCACCAATTAGAAAACTTATTCCTAAAGTTCGGGTGAGAGTTCCACATTATCTCAAACTGGAAATGAAAGGGACCAACAAATGAGTGTTCATTCAAAGTAAGCAGCAGGGGGTTATGGTCAGAGACCGTCCATGGAAGCGCCACCATATTGGAGTTAAGTAGAGTCATCTAATTAGGGGAAAAGAGAAATCTATTGAGTCTAAATTGGATAAGGTTATCACCCATTCTCCTATTAGTCCAGGTAAAGTTTTGGCCCTATAGGTCAATGTCCACAAGCCTCGAATCACTTAAAAGATCAACAAGGTCAGCCATACTATCAGTATAGTCCACCAGTCCTCCACTCTTTTTAGAGGGATATAAAGGGGATTTGAAGTCACCTACCACTAACCAATGGGCCCCTTTATTATTTTGGATCCAACCAGTGATTTGCTGCCAAAGAGCTTTCCTAGCATTCCTTAATTTGGGGGAATAAATATTTTTCAGCATCCAATAAGACCCAACATGGTTGAACTAGATACCCAAGCTGTTCTTGTTTTGGAATATTTCAATACCCTCAAGTCTATTAGGGTTCCACATGATAGTCAACCCCCCTGAAGCCCCATTCACATCACTAAAGGAGAAGTGAGCATTCAACCAAATGTTTTTAGCTATGGGCTCAATTTTTTTTTCTCATTTTGACTTCTTGTAATAGTAGTACAATAATCTTGTGCTCCCAAACATAATTATTCAAAGAAAGTTTCTTATGGGAGCTATTTATCCCTCTCACATTCCAGGATAGGAATTTTATTTAGAAATATTTTTTGAGGGCACTTCCAATGTCCTCTATTTCCCAATAGCAATCTCTTTGGTTGTCTCTCTATTTCTAGTTTGTCGCTAGTTAGGTCTACCTGTTTTGGTATCCACACCCACATCCACATTTCTTGGTTTTCCTCTCTTCTTTGGGGTTGTCCAACCATCGTCTTCATTGGTTTGGCTATGTGATAGATTAGCTATAATAGTCCCTCCAACTCCAGAGCCCTCCCCATCAAGAACAACTCCAAGTATTTCTCCCTCTTCCATATCCTTAATCAAACCCAACTTAACTGGGTGGGGTTGATCTCTCAAAACATCCACCTTCAAATCCTTAGTGACCATTGTTTCACATTAGATACTCTTTGAGGGAGACTCAACCTTCAAAGGGGTGGGTTTACTGGGCATTGTCACAGCCAAATTTGAGCCATACATAGCGGGTTTTCTTGGTGAAGTCTCAACCAAGATTGAGGTAGGGTTTTTAGAAGGTCCGTATTTGGTCAAGGAATCAATGATCTTAAGGATCTCATTCTTGAAAGGGTAGTTATTTGTAATTTTATCCATCGGGGGATCACTTGGGATAGGTTTTTTTGTAATGGTGGACTTACAGTTGAAATGAGGTTCCCAGGTTTGGAGCACTTTTGACAATAAACCACAACATTTTCATAACATATTTGTTGGTTCCAAGGCCCATACTTAAAGCTCAAAGTCATAGAATTTGGTAGTGATTTGTTAATGTCAATATTGATACAAAACCTAGCAAAGACTAATCTGGTTTTCATTCTGGTGATGGTATCTGAGGTAATGAAGTGGCCCAACAAGTCTCCTATACATTGGAATATTGACTCATCCCATTATTCCAATGGGAGTCTCAACAAATGGACCCATACTGGAGCATATTTATTGAGTTCCACAGTAGGATCAAATTCGGGCTTCCTATGATAGAGGGAAAGGCTATGTTTCCAATAAACCTAGGGGCTCGAGGATAGAATAGAGAGCATATCCTCACAAGCCATAAATTTAAACATGAATAGTCCTCTAGCCATTGCACAAGCATTGAAATTTCCCTTCAAACACCATTTAGTCATTGACCATCTTCTAACCATATCCACAGTACGGAAAAAGGAGAAAAAATTTCCCATGACCAAGTTCTCTATTGAAGAAATGATCCTATCAAAGGTGGATTCCGAGATTGAGATTTTAGTGCCAGAGATGGAGTTCACCACTTCTAGACAAGGGTGTGACTTAACCACTGTAGGACTTTGGGAGGAGTTAAGTAACACATTCTTCCAATCGTTAGGTTCTTGAAAGACATGAATAATGGGTACTTCTTCAGAAGATAGAATGACATGAATCATAGGCACATCTTCAATAGATGGAACAGGAGGGTCCCCCGAGGAAGGTAGTGGTGCATGTGCTAGAGGCACGTGGTTAGACAAGGATAGGGGAGGGGGACCCTAAGGTATCCCCAAGGAGGCATCTACTATGTGTGTAGGGAATTCAAACTAGCAAAACGGGAAGATAGAGTGGGAAGGAAAAGATGTTGCAAATTTTTTAGAATATCACTTTTGTTTAGTTAGCTATTAATAATTATTGTAACCAATTACAAGCCAAGTTTAGTTAGTTATTAATATTTTTGTCCAATTACAAGCCATTTTTTTTATCCTCTTGAAATAAAATTTAATTTGAACATGGTTTTTACCTTACTTCCATATACAATATCTTTAATAATAAATTAAATAATAAAGATGACCTATTATTTTACCATTTTTTTAGGAATCTTTCTTGACATGTATTATTTCTTATATAATATTTGGTTTATTGGTTTAATTGAAAATTAAATTTTTTATATTAATAAATTTATTTTAAGTAATGTTCTCCATTAAATGTCTAAGAATATATTTATAAAATATTATTTATAAATCTAAAGGTACATTTATAAAACCAATATATTATCATTTAATATATTTAATTTATATATATATAATAAAAGTGGCTGGGCCACTTAAATTTTTTATTATTTTGAGAAAGAATTCTTACAAAATCTTGGTTTAGGGGAGCATACCGGTAGGAAAGAACCAGGAGAAGAAAACCTCTGGTTATAGCTCCAAGTAGAAGAACTAAAGTCACAGATGGTGATTACAAAAAAAACTCAAGGACCAGCCCAAATAGAGATCCCAAATAAAACTTTTCTACCCAAAGAAAGAACAACCCAATAGAACTGGAAGGTCAACAAAGATCTTAATCAACCCCATCCACCCCGGGAACTTGAATTGGCTTTGTAATAGGATAGCGGCCATAAGTGATCCAAAGAAAATCTCTTCTTTGACTTCACGGCTAATGAAGATACTCTATTAGACCTTGCAACAACATCGAACAAGAAGTTGAGAGTAAGGAAAAGGTTTACCCCTGCAGCCAAGACTTCTGGAGAGAGCTTGTCACTGAGATGTTTGCACCCTGAGATAGTTTCTTCAAAGTTATCATTCACGATGCTAGACCTAATTATCATCAAAAGATCTCCAAAACAACCATTAGTAACAAAATCAATTTTAGGAATAAACCCATCAATAGGGAAAGTACCATTTCCCAAAGAATAATTATCCAAGGCTTCCTGGATCCATGAGTTACCAACCACCTTGTAAATAGCTGAAGCAATGTCCTCATCAAAAAATTGACCAAGTTTTTAATTTTCAAAAGGGAAGGAAACCTTACAAAATTTTCCTTCTAGATTTACTGCAACCCTATACCAAAATGCTAAATGTGCCATTGAGGAAAGAGACCAATATGTCTTCATTATTTGAAAATGCCAGGGAATCCATGCTATATTTATATGAAAACTGAAAACATGGATGGAGGAGTCCATGTTATATTTATATGAAAACTGAAAACGTGGATGGAGGAGTCGACTGAACCAAATTATAAGTAGTCGAACACATAATGATATTTCATATATATTATGATTCTCAACACAACCGATGTGAGCCATGTAAAGAGAAAAATACTACCAGTTGAGATAATGATATTTCATATATATTATGATTCTCAACACAGCCGATGTGAGCCATGTAAAGAGAAAAATACTGCCAGCTAAGATCATAGTGCCATTTAAGAAGAACCCGATGGATAATCCAAGACAACAAGCCATGCGTCATGCATGGAAAAAGAAACAGACCACTGCTAAAACTAAAATGCCTAATAAGAAGAATCCAATGATAAAGCCACGACACCAAGCCATGCATCAAGTATGGAAAATAACAACAGGTCACTGCCCCAGCAAGATAGAATATTAAACTGTGTTATCTCAACTTTATAACCATGCCAAGTGTGAGACGGAAAACCAACAAAAACCTCCAAATGAACCAGAGAAGACAAGGATGAATAAAGCATGCTATTTGCAAGGAAAGAGTTTACCAAAGATGCTCTGTTCCAATAAAGGAGATGAGACAACATTTGTAGAGGGTAAAGATCCAAATAAGATTACCATA
Source organism: Sequoia sempervirens (assembly GCA_007258455.2). NCBI lineage: Eukaryota > Viridiplantae > Streptophyta > Pinopsida > Cupressales > Cupressaceae > Sequoia > Sequoia sempervirens. The sequence continues at coordinate 845,726,081 of VDFB02281492.1, read as the reverse complement.
AATATCTGCTGCTAGAAACAATGAAGAAGTAGCTAGGCTGAGCCAACCACAGTACCAATTCCAAGAATAGTAAGATGGGAAATAAAACAAATGTATATGTCCTCTCACCAAAGGAAAATCACGATGCCACTAAGATAACCAAAAAGATACGTGATTTGAAAAACATGCCATAAAAGAGCCCACTTTAGGATTTCATTTAGTAAGAGGAAATTATTCCTTACTAAAAACTGTAAAAGGTAGTTTCTCATCTATAGCTTTATTTGCTAAGTAGTCAGCAAAGGTGTTTGCTTCTCTGTAACAATGAGATAGCGATAAAACATTGAACCATTTTAATTGAATTAGCACCTTATCTAACAAGTATTGTAGCTGCCAAATATGAGTTTTTTTCCTTGAAACAACATGAAAAATAACCATGGAATCACCTTCAATGATTAATGTGTTGATTTGAAGGGACCTTGTAAGATCCAAACCCATACCGATGGCTTTTAGTTTAGCCATATTATTTGTACCCACTGGCAACATCTTATAGGCTGCTTTGACAATCTTAGCATTTGAGTCCATCATAACTATACCAGCCCCAGATTTGCCAAGTTTACCCCTTGAGGCCCCATCATAATTTAGTTTGAAGCAATTAACAGGGGGAGGTACCCATTTAGCCTCTTTGCGTAACATCTTATCTATTTTATTAGAAAAAGCTCCATGAAAGGGTAAGGATTTAATGAGAGGCCAATTTTTAATTATGAAACCGTCCTAGTTAGAGAAGGATTTTAGTGACTTAATTTTCTTGAAAATGAAGGATCTAACCACTTCTGAAATTGAAGATTCCAATTTAATAGGCACATCCTCAATGGGAGAGCACTTGTTCTTGAAGAGTTTGCTATTTCTTTCATTCCAGATGCACCATAAAACTGATGATGGTGTGATAGCCCATAGACAAACCAAAAAGGAAGCGGGATGTAATAAAGGCCAAGATTGAAATTGTATGGATAAAGTGGGACACACCATTGAGTACCAACCTAATTTGGCAAAAACCCAATACCAACAATGCTTTGTAAATGGACAATGCAGGAAAAGATGATCCCCAGTCTCTAAAAAGTAGCCACATAAGACACATGGAAAAGAAGTAACAAAACCCAGCCTATCAAGCCTCTCAATAGTTAGAGCCCTACCATTGACTAAAATCTGGGCAAAGGCACCCGCTTTAGGGAGGCAAGCTTCATCCCAAAAGAGTATGTGCAAAAGATCTGATTTATTTACTGAGGCCAAAAGAGAATTGTAACCTTCTTTGATTGAATATTCCCCTGATTTTGAATTGGTCCAAATTAGGACATCATCCTTAGGTGCGAAGATAATGCACCTTTTATCCATCTCCTTTTTATAGGCTTCTTTGATCTAGATGGAGGAATATTTAAATTATCTACAGATTTCCAAGAAATTTTTGGAATGGAGTCAATAAATTCAACATTGAAGTAATCAACGACAAAAGGACCCCAAATATTTTTTAAAAGCTCCTTTAGATTTCCCCAATCAATAAAAGAGGAAAGAAAAGGATATCCATTCCACCTATCCTCCCAAAATTTAGCTTTTTTACCATTATAAATCAACCATGAAATGTGAGGAAGGATGACTGATCTACATGAAGCAATGAAGTTCCAGATTGTCGATCTTTTGGTAACAATGAAGCTCTGAAAAAAGATTCTCGTGGATGGGAGTGTAAATATTTTGAGAACATTAGTTTCTCCCATCTTGACTGTGAGTTTTGATATAGATTCCAAGTAAGCTTTGCACCTAAAGTTGCATTTTGAAGTTTGAGATTTCTTATTCCAGTTCCACCAAGGTCTTTTGGCAAACAAACCTTATCCCAGGAAATGAGTGGAATTTTCTCTTTGCACCCAACATTATCATTCCATATAAGAAGGAGCGTAAATTAGATTTCAACAGATCTAAAATATGATAGGGGGCCTCTAGAACAAACATCATGTATATAGGAATTGCATTAAGAACATATTTCACCATTTGGATTTTCCTAGCAGAGGAAAGCCATTTATGCTTCCACAGAGATACTCTATCCAAAATTAGTTTACAAATTATTTCCTAGAATACATGAAGATTATTTCCAAAGAAAAATGGTATACCAAGGTAGGAACAAGGCAAGGAGCCCATAGAATGCCCCCATAAATTTATCAGTTTATTTTGAATAAAATCTGGAACATTGAACATAATTTTTATTTTATTTTGAAGGGTTAATTTTTTGACCTGAAGCTAAGGAAAATTATGTGATTACTCTTTTGATTACCTTAGCTTTAGGTATAGATGCATTCCCATGTAATAAAGTATCATCAAAAAAGAGACCATGAGTTTGATCTTCTTGCATATTTTGGATTTGGATACCTTTCCATTCACCTAAAGCATTTTCCCTTCTTATTGTTCCGCTTAAACCTTCAATCATAAGAATGAAGAGAAAAGGTGACAATGGGTCACCCTACCTGATACCTCTAGATAGACGAAGGAAAAAAACCACAAGAAGAAATGTTAATCAGGACTGAGAATCTTGCAGTAGAGATGTAGGAGGAAATCCATTTAACCCATTTTTTTGAGAAACCCAATTTTCCCAAAACGACAAGAAGAAAAATTCAATTTACCCTATCATAAGCCTTCATCATATCTAATTTCAGAATCATGGCTGGAATTTTATGTGACTTTATGGAATGCAATATTTCATGGGCTATAATTGCACCTTTAGTGGTATCCCTCCCTGATACAAAACCACCTTGTTCCTTTGAAATGACATGTGGAATGATCTTAGCAGGACAGATGGAAATTGCTTTAGTAAAGATTTTATAAATGGTGTTGCACAAGGAAATGGGCCTAAAATCAGAAAAGGTGCTTGGAGAGTCCACTTTTGGGACAATAGCAATGAAAGTGTTATTGAGTTCTTTAAGGATAGTCCTATTACGCCTTGCTTCTTCAAGTGCCCGCCAGACATCAAAACCAATGATTTCCCAACACTTTTGGAAGAAGCTGGTAATAAATCCATCGAGGCCCGGGGCTTTGTTAGGAGACATATCAAGAACAACTGCTTTGACTTCATCAAGAGAAAAATGAGCCATTAGCATGTCATTGTCATTACAGGATACCACTGAAGGAATAACCTCAAGGATAAAATTATTAATTGAAACAGGTTCAATAGTGAGTAAATTTTTGAAATAAGAGGTAGCTTCTTTTGCAATTTTTCTATCATCATCTAAGAATATTCCATCCATACTTGTTATTGAAGAAATCCTACTTTTTTGCCTCTTAATTTTTGTAGAAGCATGAAAATTTTTGGTATTTTTGTCACCTTCTGAAAGCCATGTGTCTCGAGACTTTTGTCTCCAATAGCATTCTTCTCTACAAAGAACTTCATCAAGTTGTGAGGTCAAGGATTTTTGAAGTTCATAAGAGGCATAATCCATACCATTTACCATAACAAAATCATTTAAAGTTTCAATTTCATTTTGAAGCCTTATTTTTTCTGTAAAAATATTTTTGAAATGCTATTGATTCCACATTTTAATTTTCCCTTTTAGAAACTTCAGTTTTTTAGACATCTGAAACATTTGGGACCTAGGACAGAAGGGAGAATTTTGCCACCAGAATTTGGTAAAGGGGATGAAGGAGGTATCCCTAAATCACATTGGTTCAAACTTGAAAGGAATCTTAGTAGCAGCCCTATTCTCAATGATATTGAAAGATAAAGGGAAGTGATCAGATCCAGTGAGACCATGAATAGTAGAAAATGTATCTAACTCTGAATCCAACCAAGAAGAAGAAAGTAAAAAGTGATCCAATCGCTCAAAAATTTGATAGAAATCCTTTCTTTTATTGGTCTGGGTAAAGAAGCCATTATGTGGCTTACAATCAAATAGGTTATTTCCACAGACAAAGTTCTTAAAATCCCCCATTACTCTTTTATTAAGTATTATACCTCCCAACTTTTCAGAATAACCCAAAACAACATTGAAGTCACCACCAATCATAACCAAGGAATCCAAAAGAACTTGCAAAACTAGGGATATGGAATTCCACAAACATTGCTTCTCACTAATAGAGACAGGGCCATATATGTTAAAGAGCCAAAAATTAATATTAGAGAATTTGCTTTTTACAAGAGCAAGGCCCCAATTAGAAGAGGAGAAAATTACCTTGAGAGCAACATTATTTTCATTCCAAAGAAATGCTAAACCCCCATAAGCCCCTGAAGCTGAATGTGAATAAAAATTCCTTTTAGACCATTTTGAAAAAAGTGATATAGCAGAGCTTGAATTCATTTTAGTTTCTTGCAATAAAGCAACATCAAATTTTATTAAGTCTAACTGATGCCTGATTAGGCACTGCTTGTTAGGGTCATTTAAGCCCCTAACATTCCATGATGTTACCTTCATTGTTCTCGAGGGGAGGAGTCCTCTCCCCTCTTACCCTGAGTTTTTTTTTTAGAAGGATTCTCAGTAGCAAACTCCAACTGCAGATTATGTTTGGCAGCCCCAGATCTTGTCATTGGGGGACTAACGTGGTTTGAATACTAACATCAATCTCAATTTGAGTTTTCTTTTGTTTTGGCTTACGCCCCCTTTTTGAAGGTGAGGAGAGGGGCAAAGACAAAGATAGAGGAGATTGAGAGATAGGTAATTTTCCTCTTAATAATGGGCTTATAACCATGTCACCCACACTATTAGATTGTATTGGGTTTATAGGCGATTTTCCCAACTGCAGGTCTTGTATAGTAGGAATGGCAAGGTCTTTTTCAACTTGAAGTAAATCATTCTCAATGGCAGAGAAATTTTTTCCTTGAATGCCTTCATTAAAAGTGGTATTAGAATCCTTGATTATCTTGTGAATTTTATCAATCAATTGCTGATCCAATAAAACCTGATTTGGAGATTTACTTTGGGTTGATGGAGCAACAATTAAGCCAGTTAAATTTGAGCTTGATTGAGTTTTTCTTCTCAAACCCGCAAGTTCAGCCAGGTCTTGATGTCTTTTTTTCTGAATCTTGATTTTTAATATATTACTAATATTATTTTTTATTTTATAAAAATATATTCTTTAGGAACTATATATATTGTTAATTATACAAAAATTAAAAAATCAAACAAAAAATTTATTTATTTAAATTGCATTTATTTATTTGAGTTAAATTTATATTCTTAATTGAAAATTTATAATTTTCATATTAAAATTATTTTAATGATAATTAATAAATTTTAAAAATCTTTTATTAAATATTTTATAATATATTTAGATAATGTTATTTTATAAATCTAAAATATACAATTATAAAATGAATATAATTTATGTTTATAATAATATTATTAATATACAAATTAAAAATTGAAACATATTATTATATTTATTAATTAATGTTGAATTTTTAAAATTTAAAATTTAAAATTATATTTTCATCATTATGAGCCAACATATAGTATGCTTATGCTTTAATTTCTTATAATCAATCAATCAAATTAAAAAGGTTTTTGAAAATAAAAATTGTTTACTCATCAATATTTTACAAATAATTATTTTGATAAACAAACCCAACTTCACATATGTTAGTCATAGTTGTGTTCAATATGAATCAAGCTCGAAGTCAAAGTCAACCTTAACAACTAGAATAGTCTTAAATCTAGTAAAATCATGGTACATTCAACTTGCAATAATTTGTTTCAATCTATTACAATCGTACAAAAATAAGTACTTGCCTTTATGTGGCTACAATACATATGACTTGCCCCTAAATTGGTATTCCACATGTAATTTATCATCTAACCAACAAATATAATAACTACAATACTAAAGTACTTGTCACTACGTGACACTTGTTTATATAATACAAAGTTTTAATAAGATTTTTTTATTAAATACAATTTCATTTAAATTTTTCATCGCATTACATGCTTAAATACCTATTATGTACATTTTATTCACTAAGGAGGGACCCAACAACCATGTAATCCATAAGGTAATCCATATGGTAGCTTTGCTCGACCAATTTCAGTAAATGTTGATCCATCCAAAATTAGGGCATACCCATCACCGTTTCTATGACTTATTAATGATATCACCACTCCTACAATACAACATTCACATTATTCAAAATCAATAATAATTATGTAAAAAAATATTGAATTTGTTGAAACAAGGCTGGTCAATTTCTTACCATCATCTTCTTTGTCAGCCCCTGGTCGACCTACAAAGAAGGGTTCAGATGGAACTCCCCCTTCATCATACCAATTCTTGGCTGTTTTCTCCTTTAAATCAATCTATAACAATATTCCACATGAGATAAATATTAATCCCACATGCATTAAGATATACATAGAACTAATTCTATACACATATCAGAGTTGAGTTGAAATATGTGCATTTAGAGTTTGTATGATCGAAAAAATCCCATTTGGAGTTCTCACATTAAGATAAAAATTTGACTTCTAAATTTGATAGAATGAGGTAATGTTGAGTTGAAATATGTGCATTTAGAGTTTGTATGATCCAAAACATCCCATTTGGAGTTCTCACATTAAGATAAAAATTTAACTACTAAATTTGATAGAATGAGGTAATTATTAAGTGATGTTATCACAAATTACTAAATGTGGATTTTAATTATTTATTATTATTGTTTTTATGAAAAAACATGTCTTAAATGGGTATTTCTTTTAGTATTATTTTCTTCATAGAAGATTAATATTTATAATGGTGAAAATAGTGTATTTTAATATCAATTATTGTTCTAAAGCTATTAATCAATCCAACTAGAAGTTTGACCAAGGACAACATTCAAGTCCATGATTCAACAAAGTCCCTAGACATGGTAGGTGTGGATTTTTCATAGTCCATTAGTTTAAAGTATAGACTACTTTTGGATTCAATTGTGTGTATTTTTACATCAATGTTTCAGAATAGACTCAGTGATCCATTATTAGGAGAAGAGAGTGTGATCCAAAATGTTGATGCAAAAAACACATAATTGAATCCAAAAACACTCTATACTCTTCCTCAAAGATGATTCTCAACATCACCAATTCTCACTAAAATTTAGATATCATATGATCAAGGTGAATAGATTCCAATAATTAGTTTCTAACTAATTCATTCCCATGAACACAAGTTTAAATCCACATGCTTGTTCACATCCATATCTAAACTAGAGAACATAACCAGTTTGAATCAGATTTTGAAAGAGTCATTTAATCAAGCCTTAAAATTCTAATACCTTGATAAATCAGTTTCTATTATCTTCTATAATATATTTTCATCATGAAATTTCAGCTTAAATATTATATTTAATCTATTTATTTTTTACAAATATATCAACATTTATTACTCTAATCAGAATTCATTTATTTAAATTGATTATTTATTTATTTAATTAACCAAAATATTGATTAAGGGTTGTGTTTTCCACTACAATATTTCAACTTTTTGCATCACATCCCTTTCAAACTTGTTATATTATATTTTAATAAAGTTTTATAGTTCTGAGTATATATTTTTTAAGAGGATTGATATCATTTTATATTGGTTTATGTTCAAGCACAGGCATAAATTCTGTTAGACTATGCAATATAAAAAGACAATTCCTTGAACACAAGAGGTAAAATATTTGGGATGAGGAATATGTAACCTTGGTAAGGGTATTGGGAAAATTGCAGGGGCGTGCTGCTCCACAGGCATATGCATAACGATATGGCTTCCCTATGTATTTTGGATTTACACTGCACATGTCCATCCCTTTACCATGCTCCTCTGGAGGCAATGCAGCCTCAAGTTTTCCCATTGGACTGCCATCCAGAGGTATGATGAAACGTCCCACTCTGATCACACCAATTAACAATGTTAGTCCTTCTATCTTCTAACCAATGTTATAAGAAAAAAAAAAAAAAAAACACTAAATTGAAAAACATAATTTTTTTAAAATGTTTTGTCTCATATCATGTAGATATTTGCACTGGTAAGCATCTAGTTGATTACACTGTATTCTTGTTTATATCCATAACTTTTGAATACTCAAACATATTTTTCAATTTTTTTTACTACAATGATAGGTTGTGGAAGGCTTAGGGGTACCTGGCATCTGGAAGGACATCCGTTCCAGAGAAGGATCTTAATTCTTGCAGTCTCAATTTATCTAGGATGGTGGTATCTGCATTATGTTCACAACAATCTGCTATCACTGCCACCACCTTTCCATTCTCATCTTTCTCCTCGTAAGCATTTATGAAGTGGAATGTGACAAATAATGGCACCTCAACTGACGCTACCTGTCAATCGTTTTTTTGAAATTCATGATTACATAAACTAACAAGGAATAAAGTATGAATTTGATTATAGATTCAGATATATAACCAACCGTTTCCCCTGTTTCTCTTGACACAACGTGCATGAATGCCCTTGATTCAGGGTGCCATTTGAATTTGTATAGAGGAGTAGGCTCAGCTCTTAACAGATTCTCTGCACAGTACCTCAATGGCATTTCAGGAACTATGACATAGTTATCTGTTACCGGAAAAGAATGTACCCAACCAGGTGCAGGGCCACATCTACAATCCACCTGAATCAATTTCATATCAAATTTGTTTAAATACATGTTAGCTTTTATCATTACTACTATGAAAAAAAGCATTATTGTTGTCTTAAAAAATAAAGTGAGTTGGAAGAGTTAGATGTATGTAAAATTGTTACATCACTAGATTGGAATTCAATTGTGTAGTTTTTTAGTCAAATTCACTGAGTCATAGTTTATGAGTAGTGGTTCACACAAATCCATCTCTCATTGATAGTGGTTCACATGAACCCATCTCTCATTAGTAGTAGTTCGCATGAACCCATCTCTTATGAGAATGAATAGTCCAGTTAGCACTCATTACATCCAGATGATGCTCACAGAAACGATGTTAGATTATTTTTAAAGTGTTTCTGAAGTAAAAAAATATACTTAAATATGGATTTGAAGCCGAAATATGTAATTTTTACAAACTAATTTAGAAAGAGAAAATTTCAATACTCTTCCAATCAAAGTTCTCTCGTTCGTTCCAGGTAGCATCCGGACCACATCATAACCAGGTTTGATGAGATCTGGGAGTAATGTAATGAATTCTGTATCGAACACTATAGGATGCGCTGAATGGATCAACCCCTGATTAAAAAAAGCACAAAAACAATTGTCACACTCAAGATCATAATTCATACGTTTCTTTGAATCAAAATTACGTATGACAAATAAATCATGATGGTTGTAGATCAAATAAATTTGATAAGTGGGGTGCTGAAATTACTCCCAGTTTGTCTGTGTATTCAAACTTGCCCATGGTTTCCAAAGTGGCAGGATTGATTTGAATAGATCCTTTCATTGTTTCAGTCAAGCAAACAACTCTCCCATCTCCTAATCTGCCAAACCCACATGATTTAATGAAGACTGGATGCAAATGGATTTATGGGTGTTCATTTTTTCTTTACGAATCAAAGTTGAATCAAATCAAGAAGAGGGAAGTGACCTTATGACTCCTGTGTTGGCGTTGTCTGTTAATGAAGCACCAGAGAAGAGTCCTGCAAGGTCCCCAACATATGCAAAGAAGTTTTCTGCCTTTGGAACTTCAGAAAATTCACGATAACAAATTTTGTTGTTCTTTTTAGCAGCCTTGTAAGCCTCAGATTCTAACTGTGCATGTCCTGCAATTAGTCTCCCATTTTCAAAGTGAAGACGAACCAGAGTAGAATATCTGAAATGGATAACCATACATCCATTAGAATATTGATATTCCCTTGAGATAAATCATAAAACTAGCTAAAATCTCCATTGCAAGAATTTGAAATATAGGAAAATAAATTTTGGATGAATACGTACCCGTCGAAAAGGTGCCTGAAATTGTAGTCACCTATGTGAAACTTTCCTGGTCCATTTCTCAGGTAGGTACCATTCTGTGAATATAAAGGAAACAATCTTTAGGAGATTAACTCAACAATTGTACGTAATTCACAATTATTTGAATGCAATCTCAAAATTTTTAACACATTTGAAAAAAAAGAATAAAGCGAATAAGGAATAGAATAAAGAGAAACAGAGGCAAAGAAAAGGTTAACCAGCCATGAATAAAAATAGCTGTTGAAAGCCAAAAAATCAAAAGCAAATTAGCACTGCTTAACAGAAATAACAGCTAAAATACCGAAAAAAAGAAACATAGATATACTCATATTACCAAAATAGGTGAATATCCTACATGGGATGCTATCCTGCCTCCATGGCTAACCAATGATGGAGGACCATGGGCGAGAAATTCCCAGCTGAGATGAAGAGGGAAGGGGCAGGGGTTTAAGCATTCATAATAGATCTATAACATAAAATTAATGTATCTACAATACCTATATGATTTAATAAAATTTCATCTTATGTACTTCGAATACTTAAAATAAGGTTGCCTCTAAATCCCCTCCAAAAACCCAAAATCAATAAAACTGGATTGCTAAAAGGAAAAACTGAGGCTAAATAACTTAGGAAGCCTATATTTGAGATTCTGTAACTCAATAAAACAAACACAAGAAATTGAAACAAACCCCCTAATTGGAAGAAAAAGTTAGATTCTCAATAGGTATTGCTGAGGAAAATTTTAGTACCGAATTTATGATAAAGAGAAACTTGTGACAAACATTTACAACAAAAAAAAGAGAAGCTTTCAGCCATTTTTCAAACTTTAAAATGACTGGTTTCAATTAATCCTGCAGCTTGTTAACTTATTTGCAACAGATCCCAATTGAACACATAAATCATTTAGGCATCCCAGAAAGAAAGGAAAAAAAAAACAGCCAAACAAAATAGAGGTAATGACTGTATTGACCAGCCATTTTGGAATGTATCCATCCACTGCAAGTTCACCCTCCCAGCGCTCCCTTGCCACACTTTGCCATGCCACATGTTTAGACCTTTGGGTGGAACTTCCCTTAACTATTATATCTTTATCATCTCTTATGCTCTCAGTACTGGTCACCACAGATGCTTGAACTTTACATTTAGTTCTCAATCCATTGTTCAAAGATGGACCTTGTACCAAAGATTTGGAACATGATGATTGCCTTGATCCCTTATTAAGGATCCGTTGGTCATTTGACAGATATTTTGAGCTTTGAAAAGTCAGAAACTCAGACTGTAGTAAAGCCATCTTATGGGAGTTTTCTAGTACAGGAGGTTAGAAGCAGACTATAAGTTATGAAATGTGCGAATAATCCTTCAAGTACATATATAAGTGAGTTTCAGTAACAAGGCGACAATTCTCCATAAGTAACAAGTGGAGGGAATATAAATAGATATATTCCACTGCAGGCTAAATTTTGTCGGTCACATGTGCTGTGATTTTTTTTGGCCATGTTCCCAGACTACAGCAGCATTGGTCATGACACCATCACAAAGTTTCTCCTTTCGGTTTATAAATTCTTGTTAAAAAGAATACTTTCATTAAACAAAACTAAGCATGGAACCTTAGAAATCATCTCCCTTTAGAGCAAATAGTTTTCTTCCAAGATCCTTTTCTGGCAGATAGGGGTTTGGGATTCAAGCAGGATCTTGTTGTTAGGGTTTTATATAAACTTATGGAATTGTTTATTTAGTTGATACAAGGGTAGAAGTTTTAAGTTGAAATCTCTTCCACATAGAGTTAAAGATTAAGAGATATCCATTCTGTGAAAATTATCCAGAATATGATCTTAACTTCGCCCTTTACAATACCAAAGTCTAACACTCAAAAAGATTTAATCTACTTTTGATTTTTCAATCAAACTAATTATTAAAAAACAAAAAACTCCTACCGAAATATTATACAAGCAGGGCCAAAAACAAAAGAGCATCTGAAACAACATCGAAACCAAATGCCATATTCTTCAACAGTTCATTTCTACCGAACGGTTCAGTGATACAAGAATCAAAATCTTGCTACATTCCAAATGCACATTGTTATATTATTATAACCACGATGACCAAAATACGTCGTTTGCAAATTCTTTAAAATTTTCTTAAAAAACAATAGAATGAAAGGCCTAATGCCAAAAAGAAAATTTAAAAAGTAACGTATGAATATCATCTTGATCAGAATGAGGTAGCATACACGATTGCGTACGTGCATGGCTTTCAAATTTTGAGTGTAAAGTAGTTAAATGATTGACTTCTTCCTTAAATGAAGACAACACGAGACCTTGCATCCGTAACAATGGCATACGATTTTCTTGGCGTTTTGGAAATGTATGGCCCGCTGCTTTAGGTCATTCCACTGTTTTCTGGATTTGGTGGGTTTTTTTAATCCATAATTTACATATCCATGCATTATTTTTAACTTTAAAAAAAAGTAGTTTCAACAACCATTTTTGTCCTAGCTTGTCGAATGCTCATCTCCTAGCTTAGGCTTAGAAAATTAATATGGGCATTTAGATTAGCTTGCAAATCTAAATTAAATAGTTAATTGATTTTTTAATTTTATAACGAAAAAGTCTTATTTAATCTTTTATTAATATAAAAAATAGTGGTATATAATTCATAAAAACAAAAACAAGTATATAAGAATAATGGTGAAGTTCACATAATGCTAAGTAGTTAGTGCAATCCCAACAAAGGGGTAACCTTGATCATTAGGCTTTTACTAGATAACTGTACAAACAACATCATCAATAGGCTCCCAACCAACAAGAGTGCCTTCCTCTTCAAGAGTATCTTTTAGTTAAGCTTGGACTAGGGAGATGACTAGCACCAAGCAAGGGATCTTGTTAGAGCTAGGCCACCTTGTATCTCACCCATGAGAGGAGGCAAAGGGTTGTTGAGAGGATTAGGAACAACCTCTATAGGCCACATCATCTCAAGAACCCTAAGGTTGAGAGTCATATGACTGGGATCCTTTGTAATATCTGAAAGATTGGTTGTGATTGTGCCTATGCCCTCAAGGAGAAGAGAGATTGGGAGGAATCTAACAATAGTGTAGGGAACATTACCCTAGTGATCTGGCAACTCTTGAAGATGGACAACTTAACAAATTCAAGTGTAACTTCTCGATCTTGAACTTGAATCTATATGAAAACATTAGAGAAAATAATAACTTTAGTGTGCATAGAAAAATGTTGGTATGAAGAACAACCTATAAAAATAGATGCATTTCTATCTTTCCAAATACCAAAGAAAATTTCTACCTTAAAAGCATGCCAAATCTAGGTATACTTGAAAGGGAGATAAGGCTAGTTTCCTAGTAAAACCATGTGCCAAGAAAATGAAGAAGGTCAAAAAAGCCTAAAAAATCATATATCTAATGCCAAGCTTCTTGAGCTTTGGAACAAAAATTGATCTAGTCATGGATGGGGGTCTAGAGAAAGGACTGTCCAACTGTGCAATGGAGAGTTAACACAACAAAATCAACATAGAAAAAGTCAACTTCTCTTTGATTCAATATCACAGAATGATTACAATGGCTTACTAGCCTACTACATGCTAATTACATATACAAATTAGCTCACAAGTTACCACATACTTGTTACAAGATTATATGACAATGCATAATACTATCATGCTACTACTCTATTGCTATTGGCTCCAACACTCACTATTGAAATATCTAAACTTCTCTAGCTAACTAAATTCCTACTATCTTCATTACTACCTCCAATAAAATTCAAGAGGTATTTATATAACAACTCCAAGATTTAGGAATCTTTGCATCAGTCACAAGGTCTTTCAAATCTGGATGTCTAGTGTAATGTGTAGGTTGGTCAAAATCCATTGATGAAACCTTGGGTGTTGAAGAAACTCGATGCAATTCTAGTTGAAAGTCTTTTTAGTCATGTTCTTCCTTGAGACATGTTGGGATGAACGTTGCAAGGCATAAAATTATTTTACAAACCTCGCTTAATGAACTGAGTGCATTATTTTGAATTGCGATCTTCTACAAATGATAACTTTTTGTAATTTGATTAAAAAATCCTAAGATATGAATATGATGTACATGAGCTATTATAGAACTTTGATTCTCTGATATGAGCTAAAATAATATTATGCAATGATAAAGAAACCTATGATTATTTGAAAAGTCAGCCTCACAATTTACCAATTCTAGAGGGTAACCAAGGTGTTTCACCTTAGCTCGTGAAGTCCATGATGAGTCTCTGACTAATATTTCTTTCTACTTAACCAAGTATTCTTCATACAACATGTTTCTAGTGCCACAGGTCTAATTCTACGATCCAAAATCTACTATATTTTCTCTTGTGGTTGTTGTGGTAGTTGTTCTTCTAAAGAAAATTCTATGATGTTACCACTAAACTTGTTTTCATGGTACTGATGAAGGTATGCAATGTTGAATATAGTTAATATATCAAGTGCCAACTCGACCTCATAGGTGTTCCCTAAATCAAACTTCCTAATAATCTTATATGGACCAAACATTCTCATCTTCAACTTATTAGATGTGCCTATTGGTCAATCTTTATTTTTTGAGATATACCATAGCTTCATCGCTAATAACAAATTATTTTTGTCTTCTATTTTCATCTTCTTGTCCATTGTACTTGTTAAATTGTTAGAAAACACAAATATACTGAGAGGGGGAGGGAATTAGTATATCCTTTAATCACTTCAATTATAAACAAAACTTGTAACTAGATAGAGCATTCAAAATACGAGCACACAATTACAACACTAGATTTACATGGAAAACCCAACAAGGGAAAAATCGTGGTGAGAAAGCTGCTTGGAGCCATTGTCAAATTCTAGCCTCACAAAATGAATCAACAGTTACAACAGGTTTTAAGGTCTTTAACCTAAGGAAGTTTACAACTCCCTATTGAATACTTATAGAATGAGGTTGCAACCTCAAAATACAACACCACAACCAACACTGCAACATTTTTGCTACCTCTGGCTCACTACCTTCAACACTTACACTTCTTTGTGTTTGGCTCACTTCCTCCAGCATACACACTTGCACTTTTTCCTTCAACTCACTACCTCCAATGCCCACTTGCACACTTTGGTCAGCTCATTGCCTTCCACACTTCACTTATACTCTTCTACTTTTAGTTCACTACCTCTAGCATACATCACATACTTAGATCTACAAATTCACTCTCATACCTCTACCTTCAATGCATTGCTTTCAAAAAATTAAATTAATCACTCATTGAAAACTTGTAAACTTTGATCACACACTTGATCTTTCATTTATACCTTCCACAATCATCAAAGAGTTTCTCCTTGTCAGCAACACCGAAATGTATGAACATGAAGTATGCAATGGTCATATTGAGTCAAATCCAAAACATCCGTAGGAGAGGGAAATTCAATGCCATCCAAGCTAGGAGATAAGAAGGACCAATTTTAACCCTGCATGCATTCCCATGCTGGCACACATCACAAAAACTTGGTGCAAAAAACTTAAAGTACTAAGTTGGCCCAATAAACACTCAACCCTCAAATATTAACTCTAGACCACAAGCAGTACCAGAGACACAAGATAGCATCATAAAGATTATATCACAAGCATCAAATGATATTCAAGAATATTTCCATTCCCTTAAATGGGTGAAGCCACAATAATGGTTTACAATTTGATGGAGGAAGGAAAACAAGAAAAAAATGACCCCATGCAAAAAAAATTAGTTTTATGGGTTCAAACGAAATTGTAGGTTTGAGCGAACCCATTAAATATTGGGCCCAAATTTCCCACCCAAGAAAAAAAAACAAAATGCAAATGAAAGTAGAACTTGGATTCAAGTGAACCCTGGTTCGAGTGAACCCCCCTTTGCCCTCATTCTCCCCCTCAGGCACTTTGAAAGTCCATATTTTTATGCTTCGAAGCTTGGGTTGAGGATGAAAATGGAGGAGACATCACAAACCCAACTGGAATCAGGTAGTCCTTGTTATGAGCTATCCAACGACTATAATTTTAATATGTTTTAGTTTTATTATGTATTTGTTTTTTTAGTTTTATTAAACATAGACTTTTCACCAAAAATCAAACTCTCTGTTCTGCACGTGGAAAAATAGAATATTATCAATTTTTTTTTTGAAAAATATGAGTGCACCAGATATTGAAGTCCTTGATCCAACAAAAAAAAAATTGAATTTCGATACATACAAAAAAAGTTACGTATTATACGGTCGTGCTATGTTTGAATTGTAATTGGTTTGACTTCGAAACTTGATTAAAGAAAAAATATTCAATAAAAAACTATCTAACCAAGTGGAAGCACTAGATATCGGAGTTACAAATCTAAATTTAAAAGAATTATAATTTTATCCTTCATGGAAAAAAAGTTATGCGCTATACGGTGAGTGTCACTTTTGAAAAATGTTGTTTTATGAAAAAAACTAGTTTTCGAGGGAGATGGAAAAAGAAGTGCAATTCGAATCCAAAATTTTTGAAAAAAATATATTTAGAATCTATAGACAAAATTTCATGAAGCTCTAGTTTATATCATCTTCAAATTCCTCATGGTTTAGCCGCTATAGGTGCCTAAAAGTGAAGATTTAGTTAAAAAAATTATTTCAGTGTCCAGTTTGGCCAAAAATTGTAAACCACTATTGTGGGATCACCCATATATTATATATATTATATATTATATATTATATATTATGTATTATACTATATATTATATTATACATTATTATATTATATATATTATTATATTGTATATTATTACATTATATATTATATTATATTATATATTATGTACTATATATAGTATATATATTAAATATTATTTATTATATTAATATTATGTAATATATATTATATAATATATTTAATATATAGTACATATATTATATACTACATAGTATACATTATATATTTATTGATGTGCAGTCGGTTCACAAGAGAGGGAGAGAGGGAGAGACTTGAGAGAGAGAGAGAGAGAGGGAGTGGGATGGACTTGGAGAGAGAGAGAGAGAGAGAGAGAGAGAGAGAGAGAGAGAGAGAGAAACTTGAGAGGGAGTGAGAGACTTGAGAGGAAGAGATAAAGAGAGAGACCTAAGGGAGGGAGAGAGAGAGTTGAGAGGGTGAGAGGGAGGGAGAGAGGGAGAGAGAGAGTGGGAGAGACTTGAGAGAGAGAGACCTGAGAGGGAGGTAGAGAGTGAAACTTGAGAGAGAGAGAGAGTGACTTGAGAGAGAGATACCTAAGAGGGAGGCAGAGAGAAAGACTTCAAAGGGAGAGAGAGAGACTTGAGAGGGAGAGAGGCAAAGAGAAAGAATTGAGAGAGAGAGATTGAGGGAGAGAGAGAAAGAGATAGAGACTTGAGAGAGAGAGAGGGAGTGGAAGAGACCTGAGAGATAGACCTAAGATGGAGGGAGAGGGAGAGAGGGATGGAGAGAGAGATAGAGGGAGTGGGAGAGACATGAGAGAGAAAGATAAAGGGAGGGAGAGACCTATAAGAGAGATGGAGTGGGAGGGACCTAAGAGTGAGAGGGAGAGAGAGAAAGAGAGAAAGACCTAAGAGGGAGGGAGAGAGAGACTTGAGAGAGAGACCTAAGATAGAGAGCATGAGAGAGGGAGAGAGGGAGGGAGAGAGGGATTGGGAGGGATCTAAGAGTGAGAGGGAGGGAGAGACTTGAGAGAGAGGGAGTGGGAGGGACCTAAGAGTGAGAAGGAGAGAGAGAAAGAGAAAGATCTAAGAGGGAGGGAGGGAGAGAGAGAGACTTGAGAGGGAGAGAGAGTGGGAGAGAGACTCAAGAGAGAGAGAGACCCAAGAGAGACAAGGTGGGAGAGAGGGAGAGAGGGGGGGAGAGAGTTATCTAGTTAGGGAGAGAGAGAGAGAGAGAGAGAGAGAGAGAGAGAGAGAGAGAGAGAGAGAGATATCTAGTTAGGGTGGGAGGGAGAGACCTGAGATCTAGAGAGACAAGGAGTGGGAGAGGCTTGAGAGAGAGAGGGAGTGGAATGGACTTGAGAGAGATCAAGTTATTTGTGCTTGCAGATATCTCATCCATGCTACTTATTTTAATGCGAGGAATAAGAATGCAGTTATTGTACTATGCTTGCTTATTTTAATGATGCGTAGAAGAGGGCCACAAAAGATGCTCTTAAGATTGCATGCCTCAATGTCATGTGAACAACAATCAAGCCAATGGTCGCAACTATAACTTATGGCTTCCATGATGTATTCACTGGAGAAAGAAGCATTCTCATCTTCAATTTGGGTGGAGGTACATTTGATGTGTCTATTCTTTCTATTCAAAAGGGTAATATTGTCGTCAAGGCCGTTAGAGGGGATATGCATTTGGGAGGTCAAGATTTTGATAACAAAATGCTTAATTATTATGTTCAAAAGTTCAATACAAAATACAAGTTGGATATCAGTAGTAGTGCTAGAGCTAGAGAGGGAGAGAGTATAATATATAACATATAATATATAATATATTATTTATATGCTATATAGTATAATATATATATATATAAAATAATATTATATAATGTACTCTATAATATATCATAATATATAATATATAATTAATATATTATGAAATATTAATATATAATATATTATACGATATATCAATATATAATACATTTATTATATATTAATAATACATAATATTGGTTTTATATGTTAATTGGTTTATAAAAATTGAACGATAACAGATATCCGTTACAAACGCATATCCGTTATTTACTATATAGGTTTTGAAGCTTCCATATGCATTCATATGAATCAATGGTAAAACTCTGAACATAACATATATCCATTAAATAAATGGATATCCACTTTTTATTGTATAGGTATGCATACATATTAATATATAGTATAAATTAATATATAATAATATTAATTTAATATATTAATTTATACTAATATATATTAATATATATTAATATATATTAATACATATTATATAAGTTAAAAGGGAGAGAGAGAGAGGGACTTAGAGAGAGAGAGATAGAGATAGAGAGACAGGGAGGGAGAGAGGGAGAGAGAGAGAGAGAGACTTGTTTCATTTAGGTTGTTTAGAATAATATAGATTTTCTATTCTAAGCATATTTTCTAGTTTGCATTACCATTTTATCATCATTTAGGTTGTTTAGAATAATATAGATTTGTTATTATAAGAACTTTTTATGTTGTGATCATATAGATTTGTCATTCAAAGTATATTGTGATGTTCGTGGCATGATGGACCATGGATCTGTTGCAACAATAGCCAGCTCTAATCCTTTGGCAGAGGTATGCGATAGATTATAATAATATAGATTTGTTATTCTAAGCATCTTTTCTAGTTTGCATTACCATTTCATCATCATTTAGGTTGTTTAGAATAATATGGATTTGTTAGTTTAAGCATCTTTTCTATTGTGATCATATAGATTTATCATTCGAAGTATATTACGATGTTTGTGGCACGATGGACCATGGATCTATTGCAAAAATAGCCAGCTCCAATCCTTTGGAAAAGGTATGCAATAGATTAGAATAATATGGATTTGTTAAATATCTAAGCATCTTTTCTAGTTTGCATTACCATTTCATCATCATTTAGGTTGTTTAGAATAATATGGAGTTGTTAGTCTAAGCATCTTTTTTATTGTGATCATATAGATTTATCACTTGAAGTATATTGTGATGTTCATGGCACGATGGACCATGGTGCTGCTGCAACAATAGCCAGCTCCAATCCTTTGGCAAAAGTATGCGACATATTAGAATAATATAGATTTGTTATTCTAAGCATCTTTTTCTAGTTTGCATTACCATTTCATCATCATTTAGATTGTTTAGAATAATATGGATTTGTTACTCTAAGTATCTTTTCTATTGTGATCATATAGATTTTTCATTTAAAGTATATTGCGATGTTCATGGCACAATGGATCATGGAGCTACTACAACAATATCCAACTCTGATCCTTTGGTAGAGGTATGTGATATATTAGTAAATTTGACATTATATTTTCTCTTCTATGGCCTATTATTGAAAATTTTCATGATGCTTGTATGTAGTTTAACTACTACCTTGATGGTTTGTATAGGTGCTTGTCACTCCAGAACATCAATGTGCTACTATTGTGGAAGAGTGTGCCAACCACGAAGGCAACGTGTGATCTATTTCCTTCCCCAATTGGGAAATGACTATGTATTAGGGCTGTTTGTTGTATGCCTACGTGGAATTTTGTAAATCCTATATTTGATATAAATTATTGAATGATAATATCATCTGTATTGTGTATACTTTATGTGTATTAAAATGTATACTTTACAACTTATGTGTATACTTTGTGGCTTACAAGTATTCTAATGACCTAAATGTTTTCATGCATATACTTTGTAATCATGTGTGTAGTTCATGACTTAAGTGTATTTGAGTAAATGATTCACTTATTCAAGAGGAGTAGAACAAACCCTAAAACCCTTTGCATGTTTACACTGCATCCATCTAACCCTTTTTCCATCAACTAAAAACTTGACACCACAAGAAAACACCTGAGAGATATCAAAAACCGAGAGAGGTTGTTGTAGAGGGGCCCTACATGATCCCGTAGACTTAGACAGATTGTTTCTAGGTGACATGATTTTTGAGTAATAGCTCGTCAAAGATTGCTTCCTTTTAACACTTTGGACTCTTAAGGGAAATCATTGGTCCAATGTAGCTCAGAGTGATTCGACGTGTTTGGGTGCAAAAGAGGAACATGTGTAGCGTAAACGTACCCATCCAGACATGTTGGAATAGTTAATTTGGTCATACGAGTTGTAGAATGAAAGTTGCACATCAAGAAAATGACTCCAAGATAGCAAAAATTGAGAGAGGTTATTACAGAGGGTCCCAACACAATCCTATAGCCTTAGACAAAGAGTTTGTAAGTGTCACAGTTTCTGAGTAATATCCCATCAAATATTGTTGTCTTTAGCACTTTAGACTCTTAAGGGAAATCATCAGTCCAATGTAGCTTGGAGTGACTCAACGTGTTTGGATACTACAGATAAAGATTTTGGCTTCCAAAGGTCTTTCTAGCACTCCTAGGGTTTTTCACCTAAAAGGAGAAAGATGGGCCAAAATGTAATGTTCACTTTCAAAGATTGATGTGATATGGATGAAATATGTCTAAATAAACTGATTTAAATGCAAAAAACTAATGAAAGACCTATTGATTATCAAATGGAAACTATTGAAATGCAACTTGTTGGAAAACACATTATGTAATGCAAATACACCTACAAATGAATGCAAAACTAAACATAAATGAACCAAACTAAAAGTGTGCACCTGAGATATTGAAGGAGGTTGGAAATAATTTTTGAAATGTTATTGATGCTGATTTTTAGACCTAGTGGGAATCATTCACCATTCTATGCGAATCAGTCCTAGTTCTACAAAATTGTTACAGAACCCGTTTCAGACAAAAGGGTATTTAAAAATGCAGAAAACCAAAAAATGACCTAGAAGTGGGACTCATTCGCCACCCATAGTGAATGAGTTCACTTTTGAATTTATGAATATTCAAAGGTGGAATCTAGAGCTTTCATTCAACACTTTGGCTTTCTACATGTGTCTACTTCTGAAACTCTCATTTCTGAACCTAAAAGTGAGTTTTTGTTGATATTTTGGCTTGATCAATGGAGAGAAGACCTAAGAAACTTTGCAACTTGATTCTTAATGATTTCCAAGCCTCCAAAATTTCTAAATCTACAAACACACAAGAAAAGAGAGACAAATGTTGAATGTTAGGGCATGGGAGTTTGCCTTGGTCAAACCCCTTTTAGGTTTAATTAAACCAAAATGATGAAAGAATATGATGAAACATACAATAATGGATTTGATTACCTTGCCATGATGTTTGACCTTGAATTTCTATATAAAAACATGAAGAATCTACCCTTGAATGTCTGAAAATTGCTATCTTAATGACTTGAAATGATGAAACCCTAACTTGTTTGACTTGATATAAAAGATAGATGATGAATGAATGATGTGAATGAGTTAAGAGATGAATGGGGGTTAAAATGAGAGGAAAAACACTTATTTATACACATTTATGCCCTAATAACCAAATAATACATCATCACAAGCTGACATAAGATCTTTTGAATAAAAACCCGAAAGAAATTTTGAATTATTTTGAATTTGGAGCCAAGAGGGACTCATTCGCCACCCATGGAGAATGGGTCCCATCTTGGACTTGTAAGTGGGTTTCGAGAATTAAGCCACATTTAATGTTATTTGTCAGGTTTACATTCAAAAATATACTTAATTAAGTCTTATGAGTGCATAAAGGGGTCAAATAAAGCATAAGAAAGGTGTAAATAGTGATAACAAGCCTAGAAAAGCATGAAATCTTGTTACAAGACTTTACAACACTTTGAAATAGGACTTGATAAGTGATGAAAAGGTGATTTTTAGGTGAATTATAATAAGAAGAGTCTAGAAAAGTGTAGAAATGTGTCACAACACATTCAAAAGACACCATTAAATGCATTTAAAAGGGTCCAAGACCTAGTGTGGATGCGAAAAACACCTCGCAACACAAAATAAAGGTCTTATTAAGTCCAATTTATCATGAATTATTCCCATGTCAAGCAAGTTGCCTTTTTTCTATGGTACATTTAGCCCCCACTTTAATGAGAGGATGAACTTGCTTCAAACTCACACTAAAGTAGACATTCAAGAGAGATTCGAGTGTACAGATGAAAATGACAAAGAATGACAAAGATCAAGAAGGTAGTCAAGCCCCCAGGATCCAAGATCCTAAGTCAAACCATCAAGATACATAATCATGCAATGGCAAGAACTAAAGGAAAGAAAAACAGGGTGGAAAAGATGTACTCACTCTCCAGGGCCATAGAACATCAGGTCATCTGTGGGGTGAGATGTCCCAAAGAAGTGGTTTAGTGAGAAAGTCATGTTAGTGTGTTGACTTCCCACCATATAATGAGAAAGTCATGTCAGTGTGTCGACTTTCCATTATACAAACCATACCAAAGTTATGCTCCTGATAACATTGATAAGGCACCACAATGTTATGCTTTTTGTAAATGTTTTGAGTATGTAAATAATTTTGCTAAAGGGGATTTTTCTTTGTTCATGTAAGGTATTCTTCCTAGTGGGAATTGTGCCTAATGTCTCCAAGAGAGGACAAGTCCGGATGTCAGATTTTTATCCATGGGATGCATCATTCGCATCAAATAACTTTAGTTGACCGTAAACTCTTGGAAAGCATCAAACCCAATGACACCACCAAGGAGAGGACACGTCACAAGAAAAAGTAAATCATGCCATGAAATTTGCACAAAGATGTTACCTATGTATGGTCCCACTTTAAAGTGGTTTCTAACACCATTACAGTGAGAAATTGCTTTAAAGTAGAAGAGGGTAGAAGAAAGGGAGTATGTCACATGTGATTCAATCTTAAGACATGTCGTCCACATCCCAAGCTTGATCTTATACATTCATGAAAGGTTAACGAATAGCCAAAAGAGACAATGACAAGTGACATACAGGGAGAAGGCTTTCTAACCCTTTTCCCCCACTTAGTGTAGGACAAGGGTGAGCTTGAAATGGATGACAGTATGTTGCCCCTTGAAATGGATGCAAAACATGCAATAGGGAGGATGTGATTATCCTACAAATATTACATGGAAAGGAGTAACAACTAATGTTATGTATTTTGATAAGTAAACAAAGTTTCAGCTTGATTGGCTTTGATTGTATATACTTTGTTACATATATGTGAGCAATGCCATTGTAACTTGGTTGGTATGAAACATTATGCTTAGGTGGGTAAAGGATGAGTTTAGGTTGGTGTTGAGTGTGTTGCTTATGTGATGGTGGGCAACGAATTAGAGGATTCTTTGGATGTCCCATGGGGTATGTTGGTGGTTCATTGATCGAGGGGGATCTAATGGACACTTGTGCATTCATAACCTCAGTGGTCTTGGTTTGATGTATCCCTAAGGAAGACATATCATTTTCTTGCACCATAATAGTCTCCTGAGGAGGAGAGTTGTTAGGAGAACGAAAATCCAAATGTTCTTAACATTCAAGGATTTGTTCTTCCAAAATGTCATAATTGTAAGTAAGGGAGCTATCCATGGTTGAATTGTCTTGTTCTATGATGTTTTCCCACATAAGATTCTCATTATTTTCATTGATTGGATCGTGTAACACCATAATATCATCTTCACTAATAAGAGAGATATTAGAAGAGGGAAAAAGTTGATTGTTGTCCATAATCTCATTGTCTTGTGCCATAACATCTACCCTAGTAGGAGAGATTTGAGGAAAGTGACAATCAAGAGGTGCATCACATTTCCTGGTTAGATGTTGTAATGAAGCTTCATTGCAAATAGGGGTGAGATCAAGGGAAGGACAACTATGATTTTCATGTGTGTCAATGATTGGATCTTCTTGTTCAAATAGACCCTTCCAATTGTTAGGAACATTAGGAAGGAGAGAAATAATGTTATAACTCTCAATCATTGGATTTCTTTATACCAACATATATACTCCTCACAAATGTGTTTGTCATGATCATTCATGAGAATATTGTCACAAATAGGGGAGGTGTTGGGATATGAATGGAGACTAGGTAAAGTGGTGGCAATGCATTCATCTTGTATTGTTATACTATCTTCCCAAGGGGAATAAGGAGAAGGACAAACAAGACCTTCATGATGCTCAATGATTGTACCTTCTTTTGCCAAGATACCTTTGTTACTAAAAGGAGAGGTATTGGGAGAATTACAATTATGATCATTATGTTTATCTATGTTTGAATTCCCTTCTAACACATCATTCTCACAAATAGGAGAGATAGGGGGGAGTGTAAGTTTAAGACAAGCATTAACATTTTCATTCTCTTGTGCTAAGAGACTATCATAACTAGGGAATGCATTGAATGAAGGACTAGAATGCTTGTTAACTATCTTTTTCTTTGAAAATTTGGAGAAGATTGAAACTAACATTTTGAAATAACAATCTATGCTAACTCAAAATGCAATTTTTTTTGCAATGGTTTCTGGTTTTGATTGTGTGAGAATTTTTGCATCAACGTTTCGGATCACACTCCGTGATCCAACATCAGGATGAGAGCAATGCTAAAGGGGAGAATGAAAAGATGCAGACCAAGAGATATTTAAAAAGAAGAACATTATGGATTGTGGAAACTTGATATCATTAATCAAAATGCAATGTAAAAGGCTGAAATGAAATGTAATTTTTAGATAATAAGTGACTGATTATGCTATGTAACAATATGAGAATGCAAATCATGTGAAATTTAAACCATGCATGAAATGAGATAATTTAGGCTAGATATGATGAAATGCGTGTTACAAAAATACAACCAACTGATATAGTTATGAAATGGCACCAAATAGAAGCCTAAAAATGGGGTTTTCAGCTCAACAAAAGGCAGTTTCAGGGATCAGAAGGAACTGATTCGCCCAGGGTGGCGAATGAGTCCCAGTATGAAGTTTTTCAAAACTTCCAAATTTTTTTGAGTGATTTTGATGGTTTCTAAGTGCTATGATGCAGACCTAAGTTAAAAATGCATAATTTCATATTTTTGTTAAAAAGAATATAGATGCCAACAATGCAACCTAAATGCACTTTGTATGAATGCAAAATTTGAAACCTAGCAAGCCAATTAACTAATGAAAACCCTAATGACATGATTTCCAAGTAATATCTTGTCAAATAATGCTTCCTTTTAACACTTTGGACTCTAAAGGGAAATCATCGGTCCAATGTAGCTCAGAGTGATTCATTGTGTTTGGGTGCAAAAGAGGAACATGCATAGCGTAAATGTACCCATCTGGACATGTTGGAACAGTCCATTTGGTCATACAAGTTGTAAAATGAAAGTTTCACCACGAGAAAATGACTCCAAGATAGTGGAAACTGAGAGAGGTTATTGTAGAGGGTCCAAACACAATCTTGTAGCCTTAGACAAAGAGTTTGTAAGCATCACAGTTTCTGAGTAATATCTCGTCAAAGATTGTTGTCTTTAGCACTTTAGAATCTTAAGGGAAATCATTAGTCCAATGTAGCTCAGAGTGATTCGACGTGTTTGGGTACTGTAGATAAAAGATTTTGGCTTCCAAAGGTCTTTCTAGCACTCCTAGGGTTTTTCATCTAAAAGGAGAAAGATGGGCCAAAATGCAATGTTCACATTCAAAGATTAATGTGATATGGATGCAATATGTCTAAATAAATTGATTTAAATGCATAAAACTAATGAAAGGTATTGATTATCAAATGGAAACTATTGAAATGCAACTTGTTGTAAAACACATTGTGTAATGCAAAAGCACCTAGAAATGAATGCAAAACTGAACAAAAATGAACCAAACTGAAAGTGTGCACCTGACATATTGAAGGAGGCTAGAAATAAGTTCTAGAATGCTGTTGATGCTAATTTTCAGATTTGGTGGGACTCATTCACCATTTTGGGAGAATTAGTCCCAATTCTGCAAAACTGTTCTGAAACCTGTTTAAGAGAAAAGGGTATCTAAAAATGCAAAAAACCAAAAACTGACCTAGAAGTACGACTCATTCACCACCCATGGAGAATGAGTCCACTTTTGAATTTCTGAATATTAAAAGTTGGAATCCAAAGCTTTCAATTTGCACTTTGGCTTTCTACAGGCGTTTGCTTCTGAAACTTTGATTTCCAAACCTGAAAGTGAGTTTTTGTTGATATTTTGGCTTGATCAATGAAGAGAAGACCTAAGCAACTTTGAAAATTGATTCTTAATGATTTCTAAGCCTCCAAAATGTCTAAATCTGCAAACACACAAGTCAAGAGAGAGAAATGTTGAATGTTAGGGCATGGGGGTTTGCCTTAGTCAAACCCCTTTTAGGTAATTAAACCAAAATGATGAAAGAATATGATGAAACATGAAATAATGGAGTTGATTACCTTTCCATGATGTTTGAACTTGAATTTTTGCAGCAAAACATCAAGAATCTTCCCTTGAATGTCTAAAAATTGCTATCTTAATGACTTGAAATGATGAAACCCTAACTTGTTTGACTTGATAAAGAAGATAGATGATGAATGAATGAGTTAAGAGATGAATGGGGGTTAAAATGAGAGGAAAAACACTTATTTATACACAATTATGCCCTAATAACCCAATAATACATCATAACAGGCTGACATAAGGTCTTTTTGAATAAAAACTCAAAATAAATTTTGAATTATTTTGAATTTGGAGCCAAGAGGGACTCATTTTCCACCCATGGTGAATGGGTCCCACCTTGGAATTGTAAGTGGGTGTCAGGAATTAAGTCACATTTAATGTTATTTTTTGGGTTTACATTCAAAAATACAGTTAATTAAGTCTCATGAGTGCATAAAGCGGTCAAATAAAGCATAAGAACTTAGGTGTAAATAGTGATAACAAGCCTAGAAAAGTGTGAAATCTTGTTACAAGAATTTACAACACTTTGAAATAGGACTTGATAAGTGATGAAAAGGTGATTTTTAGGTGAATTATAATAAGAAGAGTCTAGAAAAGTGTAGAAATGTGTTACAACACTTCACAACACCTGCACAAGACACCATTAAATGCATTTGAAAGGGTCCAAGACCTAGTGTGGATGCAAAAAACACCTCACAACACCAAATCAAGGTCTTATTAAGTCCAATTTATCATGAATTATTCCCATGCCAAGCAAGTTTCCTTTTTTCTACGGTACAAGTACAAAAATATGACCATGCCTAATGTAAATGTACCCATCTAGATGTGTTGGAATAGTCTATTTGGTTGTACGAGTTGCAAAATGAAAGTCGCACCACTTTACAACTTTACACTGCTTCCATTTGACAACTTTTTCCTCAACTAAAAAATCGTCACCACAAGAAAATTCCCCCAAGATAGAAAAAATAGAGAGAGGTTATTGTAGAGGATCCCAACATGAACTCGTAGCCTCAGAAAAAGAGTCTGTAAGCATCAGGGTTTCTGAGTAATAGCCTATCAAATATTGCTTCCTTTTTGCACTTTATCGACTCTTAAGGGATTGAGCTGGTTGAACGTAGCTCAAAGTGATTCGGTGTGTTTGGGTGTGAAAGAGGATCATGCATAGCCTAAACATAGCCATCAAGATATGTTGGAATAGTCTGTTTGGTCATACGAGTTGTATAACAAAAGTTGCACCACTTTGCAACTTTACACTACTTGTATTTGATAACTTTTTCCTCAACTGAAAACTCATCACCATAGGAAAATGCCTCTAGATAGAAAAAAATTAGAGAGATTATTGTAGAGGGTCCCAACATGATCCTGTAGCCTCAGATGGAGAGTCTGTAAGTGTCATAGTTTTCGAGTAGTAGCACGTCAAAGATTGTTGCCTTTTTGCACTTTGGACTCTTAAGGGATTGAGCCGGTTGAATGTAGCTTAAAGTGATTCAATGTGTTTGGGTATGAAAGAGGACCATTCCTAGCATAAAAATACCCACCATACATGTTGGAATAGTCTGTTTGGTCATACGAGTTGCAGAATGAAAGTTGCACCACTTTGCAACTTTACACTGCTTGCATCTGACAACTTTTTCCTCAACTGAAAACTCGTCACCACGGGAAAACGCCTTTGAGATAGCAAAAAATGAGAGAGTTTATTATAGAGGGTCCCAATGCGATCTTGTAGCCTTGGACGAAGAGTTTTTAAGCATCGTAGTTTCCAAGTAATAGCCCATGAAAGATAGTTGCCTTTTTTCACTTTGGACTTAAGCTATATCATCGGTCCAATGTAGCTCGAACTGTTTCGGTTTGAAATGGGACCATGCCTAGCCTAAACATACCCATCCATATTTTTTTAGAGCAGACTAACCTCCTTTTCATTGACGATAAAATATTCTTCTTATCTTTTCATTCCTTTTGTTTAAGTGGTTAATTTTAGTCTTTACTTGTTTTGCTTCAATTTCAACACTTAGGACAACAAGATCCATTTGTTTGATAGATTTTTCAATGCTTAGGAAAAAAATTTCATTTCTTCAAATCCACCTTAAGCATCATCTCTCACTTTCTTTTCCTACACAAATTCTTACCAAATACAAAACCTCAATTGTGTTAGGTTGAATGGCATATATGACAACAATTGTGATATAGGTTGATTGACATATATGAAAATATCATATCAGTGTTATTGCTTTATTGCATTATGACTAGTGTGCATCGAGCCCATATAGTATGCCTAGTTTTCTTATTCATGCATTATGGTTAACAACATTCATTGTTGTTCATTACGATATTACAAATTGCATGTGGAAGGTCAAATAACATGCATGTCATGGAGTTTTATTTGGTTTGTTTAATGGTTGTATCACACTCATTTGGTTTTTTTAATGGTTGCATCATGGTTGAGTGGGTCTTAATTGTTGATCATGACTATTGTATAGATTTCACATGAACAATCTAATTAACATGTATCTTGTTCATTTGAAGAACTTTGTTTGAAGGTTGCATCAAACCCCTATGGTTGAAAGATAGTGATTCTTATTCATGATGATTTTATTCCTTTTACTTGTTATTAATCTTGAATGAACATTGAGTGACATTGATTTTTATCAAGATGATTATATTACTTTTGAATGAACATTGTAATGACATATATTTCATTAGGTTGTATCTATTTTTTTGAAGTTTTTAATCAATCAAATGAATCAATGCCATAAGACTATCATAAACTGCTATTTTCATCTTTTTTTCCTTGTCTATGAGACCATAATTCTTTGAGTCATATTTTCAAATAGTTCTTCTCAACAAATAGTATACAATGCTTCTCATACCATTTTTCATTAATTTTAACTTCTTTTGAAATAAAAATTAGCTGCCCACTTCATTATAGGAGTTCCAAAAAAAAAAAAAAGTCTAATATAAATTCATCCAAGAGAGCTTGAAATAATGTGTATTGTCAAATTGAGTGTTTGATAAAAATGCTTTGGTAGACATGTATGAAAAATGTGGTACAATAGAAAAGGTAGTGATTTGTTTGAAAAAAATCCTCAAAGAAATATGGTTTCATGGAATGTAATGTATGTGCACCTTAATATGAATGAATTCTAACATAAATGGATTACCAATTGTAATTCATAAGCTCTATTCATGCAATTTCGTTAATCTATAACATGTTATTGATCATAAATTTAAACCATTCTAAGATAATTATACATTCCATTTTGAAGATTCAAAGTAGAAAGACATGCACACGAGGAACAAATTAGATCGAATATCAATTCTTATATATGAAAATGTAGAATAATTGTGTTTGTGCATATACAAATTTGGCATATATGCCTACTCAGAACAAGTTTTACAACAAGTTTTACAAATTTGGCATATATGCCTACTCAGAACAAGTTTTACAACAAGTTTTACAAATTGTGGCATATATGCCATCTCAAGATCTATCAAACCCTAAATGCATATCAATCTATATCAAGTCCTAATCCTGTGCTGGACCATCAAAATCGAGCCTCCTTGAAGAACTTAGTTGTTGTGAAGCTTCCTGCACAATAACAATTCAAACCACATATTAGATTAAAATTATGTGAATGGTTGACAAGATAGACTGGTAAATAGAAACTTATATACGACCATTTATAAATTATGAATTTAACATCAAAATCACTATACGTGTACTATATTATATCAATAATGCAATTCTTGTTTACCTAAAGTCTTGCTCTCTTTTCTACAAGATGGTTTGCATATGATTGTCGCTTAAGACAATCAGGAGTCCTCGTACAAAGAAATGGTCCCACACTTGTCATAGTGCTAAGTCGAGCAGAGGTCTATAGCAGGTAAAATAAAAAATGATACAAATTAACATATAATTGTTGACAAATAATCATATTTACTAAACATATATCTACTCCTATCTAAACGTAAATATCTACAATATAAAATAAACACATACCTGTTATGATGCTTCTACACTAGATGGGCTCATGGTGGATGAAGCAGCTAAGATGGTTTCCTATATAAAAAATGGCAAGAACGTAACACAATTTAAATGCACATGCACATATAATCATAATGCCAAGAATATAAAAAAAATATACTTGTTGTGCAGCTTCATCCAATGGGTTAGGCTTAGTCAACATGGCTATAAAAGAACCAGGTTGCTGCATAAAAAGACAAGATTACATCAGACCATCAATTGATGTAGTACATGTATTTAAACATAATAGATTTCAAAAATTGACATCTAAATAAAAATTTAAATAATACCGTATACTGAGACTCTAGGCCAAATGAAATGGTTGATTGCGTAGCCTCTCGCACTTGGAAAATTTGGTCCTCTGTCAGCAACTATTAAAGATTCCAACACATAAACATATATTAGTACAAATATCTCTTATAAAATATGAAAGAATTTAGATAAAACACAATATGAAATTACTTTAAGTATTATCGGTGCTCCCACATCGTCCCTAGCAGCCGATGTCTCTTCTGCAAATGGTCTACTTCATGCTCTATCAACTCCTACATCCAACATATCCTGAACCTCATAGTCGGATGTGTCTATGGGAGCCTCAGTGGACTGTTGGATAGGACCCAAACATAAATTGTTGCACATCATGTAGTAATGGGGCACACAAATATGTGCTAAAGAGTATGGTGTACCAGTCAGAGCTGATGCAACAGGTGCACCACAATCATGTTGGGATGTATCAGGTGCATCACCATCATGATGGGATGCACCGTCATATGGTTGCACAACATGATGGCTCTATGTGACCAAATGATCACTCAGTGAATGTAAGGCATACATGCTTTGAATCCTTGCATCTAAAGCAATCTTAGGGTAAAGTAGTGGAGCTGGGGCAGCAATAGGAGGAGCAAAAGGAATTGGGGTGACTTAGTTGTTCTAGGTATATCTAGTGTCATCCCTTGACCAACACCCTGGAAATCTCACATGTCAAAGTAATTGACATGCCTCCCTTGGACAAACTCAACATATAATTTTTGGAGAAAATACTGAGGCACGTCAAGATTTTTGTTGAGTGGTTTATCAAAAACCATCTACTAACGTCTCTAGAAATTATCTAATATGCCTCTATGTGTGCACCATTTAATTGAAAATAAAGATGATAGTAGGTTTTCCCAATCATGGAATTAGTATTACACCAACTATTGAGTTTATATAGCATTGTGAACCAATGATATATATTTCTCATGGATGATCAAAATAAAGTGTGAGAATAGACTCATTAGGAAAGGAATCAAGAGTAAGAAGAAAAGAGGAGAAACATATACTAAGTGGTCAACCAAAGATTCTCCTTTTATATATTTTTGGGAAATTAAATTTAGTGCAATCTCCATATGTATTATCACCCACTTATCATGGAATTTGGATAAGTAAATTTTAGACATAAGTTATTTAAGGGGATAAAATTTCACAATATTATGGTTCTCAACATGAAGTAAATAGTGATAAATATTTTGGATAGTAAAAATAAAAGTTAATGTTATTTTCCAAGCATAGTGTAATGAATCTCATCATCTTCTAGTTTGATACTAATATTGTAAACAACATATTTTATAAATCTTCTATAATTTGGGAAAAAACTCACTACATGACTAGCAACGAACATGTATACAATGAAAATATAACTAGAAACAATCCCCTAACAAAAAAAAATTAGGAAGACACCTACACCATCAATCCTTCAATCTATGATAGGGTCTGTGAAAGATCATGGGGGTCCAAAAAGTGGCGATGTGAAAAAAAAGATGTTTTTAACTTGCTCAAAAAACACAAAAACCCACTTTGACTTTATCTAGGCTTGGGTAGAAAGTACATAGTGTCAAAGCAAAAACTAGACCTAAATGGATATCCATTATGTTTAGGTCAATTTTTTTAATTTGATCGGGTTCGGGGCCGACCACTTATTTAATTTAATATATTATAATAATTTATTAATATAATTATAATAATGTTTTAATATAGCATGGATATTTAATTTAATACATTATTATAATGTTTTTTAATTTAATATCATATAATAATATATTTAATATATTATAATATAATATAATATTATAATATATATTAAATATAATATAATATTATAATATATATTAAATATAATATTCAATTTATTATATTATATGATTATATAATATTATAATATTATATTATTATATAATATAATATTATAATATATTATAATATAATATAATAATATAATATTATACAATAATATAATAATTAAATACAATATTTGTGGATTCTACTATAGTAAAATGTGATACATCTCTATGTAACTCCTAACCATTGGTCTCTAACCCCTTAAATAGTATGTGATAGTCCTATAAAATTTTGGGTGTCTATGGTGCATATGTTGGTGACTATCTTCATGGTTGGTGCACTAAGATACCCAACCATGTATAATTCATGTATGGGCTCTATCTATGTAAACCTCACATCTCACCTCTATAATATGTGGCTTATGCCTAATGTGCAACCTCACTCTCTCTTAGCCTATTAATCTTTTCTATATGGTATTATTCTTGGGAGTGATCCAATGTGGAGTTTGTGGGAACTATTGTGGTGGTTATTTCCCTCAAATAATTTACCTCTACCTAATGTAAATCTACCCTCACTTGTAGATACTCTCACTTTACTATTGCCATATCCAGGTCTAAGCCTTGAGTTATATAACCTTAGTGGTAGGACTATCTACTCTATCTATTCTTAATATATAACTCTCCAATGGGAAATGAGATTGAATATATTAGTATATCATATACTTTCAACATTATGAGTTTATTATTATGTGTTTGCTAATTAAAAGTTCCACACAATACTCCATTGGTTAATCACAATATACTTTAATCAATATTTAGATTTGATACTAAGAAAACAAGTTTTCATGTGTAGTAGTTTACACTATTTACCAATTGTGGATAGGTTAACTTTGTGAATATCTATCTTGGGTCCTAGGTGGCAGAGGAAATTAAAAGAGGTAATTAGTCATGAGGCCTTGGGGAGATGTATAACTACCAATTAGTGTAGTGTGGAGCTCTACAATTGTCCATATTGTGGATAATGATCATCTTGGTATAATTCAATAGTCAACAATGGTCATTCTTGTTGAAGTAGAATGATAGCTCTTCCAATTTGTATTTGAATATTTTTTCCCTTTTTTACCAAGGTGTTCCCTTGTTCAAGTTCATTCTTTAGTCCAATGGAGTGGCTGTAGTCCTCCTATATGTCCATGTTTGACATATAAAATCTAGTTAGGCTTAGATGTTAAGACCTATATGGATGTGTATGCTTGTGTAATAGGAAATCCTTATTGCTACTTGAGTCAATTTCTATGAATATTGTGTTAAACCTATAAAGAATGTACCAAAGTAAGATCTAAGAAGAATTCTATTATAAAATGGTTTAGATGTTTGAAGCTTTACATCAATAAAATTCACTAAGATCACTAAATGGCTACTCACTTCACCAACCACCCGTATGAAGATTCAATACCAAGTGCTATAATGGTGAATAGTTGGAAAAGTAGGCCTAACATAAGACTCATTTGATCGCTATCATGTACATTACAAGCCAACTAGACTTTAGGGTTTAGGGTTTTTTAAGGGTTTATTTAGGGTTTATTAGGGCTTATTAAGGGTTTATTAGGGTTTATTAAGGGTTTATTTAAGGTTTAGTAGGGTTTATTAAGGGTTTATTAAGGTTTTTTAAGGTTTATTTAGGATTTTTTAAGGGTTTTCTAAGGTTTATTAGGGTTTCGGGTTAATAATTAACATTTAACATTTTAGAAATTTCAAGCTATTTTCAGCTATGGTTAAATTGGGAAATTGCAGGAAGAGGGAAAAAATGGCAGATCTAGGGGCCTTCACTTGAACCTCCTTGATCCTCCCCTTCGTTTGAAGCTCCCTTATCCCTCCCCTGTGCATTGTGAGCTCAAGCAATCGGTTGTTGTTTGTTCTGGGTTGAAGTTCACCACCAGTTCTCTATTAATCTTCGCTCGAAATGAACTGACAAACATAGTTGTTGGTTCATATAACTTAAACAAATAATAAAATAATACCTTTGAGCGGAGGTAATCTTCACTCAAAGGTATTATTTTATTGTTTTTTTAATTAACAAAGACCTTCGAATGAAGATGATCTTTGCTCAAAGGTCAATCTTTGATCGAAGGTCTTTGTGCAAAGACCTTCGAGTGAAGGACCTTCGTTCGAAGAAATATCTTCAAACAAAGGTAGTTCAAAAAAAATTTGTCACTCCCTCCCAAAATTTTCATGTCCCAAGTTTGGGACCGAGTATTATGGGATTATCCTACATCTTGGTAGCTTTGCTTTTCAGAGAATGTTATTTTTAACAATTATTACTTAGATGACCAAGCTTGTTGCAGATCTGAATAAAAATTCTAGCACTCATACACAATAGGTTGTGTCCAACTTCCAAGCCTTGATTTCAAAGTGATCTTGGAGGGAAATACTCTGTTAATAGCAACATTAACATACATTCTCACAAAAACCAATTTGGATTTTTAGAAGGTAACTTTGTATACTATCAATAGCTGACCAAAAGGATTGGCAATACTTTGGAACATATTGTAGCCCCAAAATTCTAGAAGCAAACCAGACAGTCAGATCTAGGTGGGTGCAACAACTCCTAGATCCTTGGCAGGGTTAAATCCCGATTTCCATTTACATAAAGTGAGGAAATTCTTGAATTTTTTTGTCTAGAGCCCAATGGCATCTTCACTAGATCTCCCTTATTGAAAAACTTAAATAAAAACAAGTCGTCAACCATAGAACTTATGGTAACTCTGCATTTGAGTTTCTAATTCGATAAGGTCCATTTCCTAACTTGATCAACATTGAGTTTGAAGCCAAGGAACTTACCAATCAAGCAGGTGTCCATTTTCACCAGCATTGTATTGAGAAGATCATTAGGCATATCTATCTCAAGCCCCTCATCTGAAACAGAGAGTTGGGGGACGAAACACGTGCTAGGAAGAGGGGAGCGTGGACCCATAACTTTGTCCACAAAAGAAACCATACCTGTGCTAGAAATTGGGGACCATGAGGTCGAAGCCCACCAAAAAACTGAAATGAAAACATGCAACAAAGCACGTCAAACAAAGATCGACAAACCGATCACGTGGAAACAACGGGACTTTGTCTTGCGGATCTCGGAGTAGTAGAACGTGAACTAGACCAAAAATTCAAAAACCTTACTCTCGCTGAAAGTTGATTATCTTTAGTTGGATTTTGTTAGTAGCATTGCTATGAGGAATTTCTATGTATCTCAGTGCTAAAATTAACTTTGCATCTAAATTTTGTATTAGAATTCACTTTACATCTAAAATTTTGTATTTCATTTAGTTTTTAAATTAGTTACAAATTTAGCTTTCATATTTTATATGTATCTAAGTTTCTACACTTCAAAGAACACCCTCTTTTAAATATTTCTTGATATCTAGGCTAAAAATTTCAAAGGGTATGTCTTTGAAGTTTTTTATAAGAAATTAACACTAAAATCTTTAATTTGTGGCTTGTTAAAAATTTCAAAGAGATTGTCTTTGTAGTCTCACATAGACAAGCAATATTCAAACCCTCAACTTGAGACTTGTCAAACATTTCAAAGGGCATGTTTTTGTAGTCTCATTCAAACCACAAAAACTCAAATATTCAAGTTACGACTTGCAACTAAAAAATCTTATCATTTCACTGATAAATATTATTATAGATATTTTTGAATGCTTATAATTTTGTTTCAATAAACTAAAAGCAAAATTGCAACATCCCTATCATTTAACCTTTCTCACAAATAAAGGAGATAACAAAATAGCCTTAAATATACCTTCTAGTATTTGTAAAATGTTATCTTTACCTCTTATTTCCATAGCTCAAGAGAATCCTAATGCAAATGCCATGAACTCACTAAATTAATTTTTAGAATAATTTGTATTGAAATTAATGTAAAAATGATTTAAATAATACTCAATAATTAAAAAACACAAGGAGAAGGCCAATGAATTCAATTCATGATGAATAAAATCCATGATGCTTTACACATAATTATCTTGTTCTTCAACCCAAAATCCATGAAATCCCAAAGGGAAATTGTACTCTTTGGGAACTTCCAACTTGGCTACTAAAGCATTTTTTTCTCCTATTCTTTGTGCATCTAAAATCACCAAGTAACATCTTTGCTCGGATACAGCATACTGAAACAAAAAAAATGCAATGAAATATTTAAGTTAGAGAATTAAAAAATTAATTCTATTCTCTATTTTGTTTGTCTAGTAATTTTATAGATCTTTAAGTAGAAATTTTTTAATAACAAGTAGCCTTACCTCCACAACAAGTACGTATCCATTGTCTTCTACAAAACCATGGAGATTAGAAGAACCTATTCTTGACACAAAAATGGGCTCTCCAACAAAAGACCTATTTCTTGCACTCCATGTTAGAGCAGAGTCTTTTGGGCCCTCTAGTTTTATCACTGTGTCAAAAGGGAAGTGTTGTAAAGATCTTCGTTTTCCAGAGCAAGCTGCTGCATATGAAAACCTATTTTTATAGCCAGAAACTGTTGGATTTATTGTCGGAAAATCGCAAGGTTTTTCCCAACCTTTGAAGGATTCCACTTTCGCAGAGCAACCATTATTATGAGTGTCTTTGTTATTTAGTTGTATTGAAACTTGAACTAAGTGAGATGTCTCAACTTCTTCATTTGGATTTATCAAAGGTTGGTTATTCATGTAGTCAGGGTCAAGTCTTCTACGATTCCAATCATATCCTGTAGAAAAAAATATAAACATTGTTAGAAACCTATTTAAATAACTCTCCAAACATCTTGAAAACAAAATATTAGTTTTATTTTTAATTGAAATTATTAGAAAACCCATTCCACCAAATTTAAGTGGGGCTACACTCTAATATTCCTTATTCTTTGGAACCTATATATTCCATAAAGCAATGAACTTAAATGGGAATATACTTTGCATGGACATACTATTTGTCCTCTAGCTGTTGCCTCAGCAATTTAATAGAATATTTTCATGCATTGGATACTTGCAAACCAAAATTCTTTTAAAAAATTATGCACCGATATTAGTGTATCCTAATAAAATAAAACCCTAGGTCATACATGATGTCATGCTATTAGATGGATGAAGATTATTTTAACTAACCCGAGTGTAGGTCAATCTTAAGGGGATCTATCCTATTGTATCCTAGTGTGATAAAATACTGCTTGTTGACTGGATGCTTTTTTAAATTTTCTCAGATATAACTGTAAATTATAATGATATCTTCTCAAATCTCTTGTTTTTTTTTTTCATATTTAAAGATTTGGGGTCTTTGAAAAATTCTCTTCTGCTCCATGGCTCTGTCTAAAAGTATTTATTCAGATCTCCTATGATAATGAAAATAAATATTTATTATGAAAAATTTCTTACCAAACATTTTTTCGAAAGAGAACCATTTATAAGTGCTGATGCAAGCTTGTACAACAATTTGAACAGTGCCATTCTCTGGATCTGTTATTTCTTCATATGCATTTGCAGTGTGCATTAACCAGAACTGTTTTGGTATTTGAACAGGGATTCTCCAGTCCCTTTGTGCTGTGGTTTTGTTTGTAAATCTAGGCAACAAGTAGACAGGAGTATGTGGATTACTTGGATTGAGAGTTAGAGCTGAGATCATGGGCCTTAATCCAGATACTGCTGCTGCTGATCCTGCCATCAAATAAGATGTTGGTTATCAATTAAATCTTATGCTATTGCATAAGAAAATCATGTTTAACACTGGATAAGCAACTTACCACCAATATCTAGCTTGATTCTATTTCCAAAAATTATGTAGTAGTTTTCTGAAAGGGCCCAATCATGAATCATCATATGGTCATTAATCAAGAACTTCTTTTGTTGAACTAGATTCATCGACGAATCAAACTCTGTAAACCAATAAATCAATATTTGTTATTAAAAAAATAAAAAAGATAAAGTTTGATATAAGCACTTTCATGATTTAGAGACGTTTGAAATATTTCCATCATTGTTTCAGATCATATTTCATGATCTGGGTTCTAGGAAAATTCATCGCCAATAAATTCACCTTCAACAATTCATGTCAACAATTCATCATCATGGCAAATTCATCACTATGGTAAATTCATCTTGTGGAAAATTTACCGCAAACAACTCACCTATGAGATGAATTTGTCATGTCCATGAATTGTTGGCGATGAATTGTTGGAGGTGAATTTGTTGACATTGAATTGTTAGCAGTAAATTTTCCTAAGCCCATGATCTGACATTAAGATGAAGATAGTAGATAATAAAAAAAATAGAATGTGATCTAAAATATCGACCATCAAATCCAATAATATTTCAACTTATGATCTGCAGAAATTTCATATCTTTAATAATGATTTTTATTATATTTACCATAGACAGTAAAGTTGCTCTGAGGCAGCAACATGTCCTGTGCATGGCATGTGATAACAATAAGACGTTGCCTCTTTGCATCGATCTTGTAATGTGATAGCATTCTTTCTGCGGGCATTTTGAAGATGCCTGCACCGACAAAAACAATATATTAGATTACAATAATAATAAGTTACAGGGATAATTAAACTATAGAAAGTAAATCAAACCTTACCTGAGAGAATGGGATGCAACACCAGTGAGCTCAATCTTAATATGCCTTTCATAAACAGATCATTTATGTTTTCTCTTCCCAAATCTGATTTTGGAATGCTAGCTTCAGCTTCTGCTTTTGCATTGGTATTTTCCTTGTCCATGCCCAAAAATCTAAACAAGACATGATTTATTTTTAGTACAACTATCTAAGAGGATTTATGTTACATTATCCTTTGTCTTGCTCAAATCATTGCTATAAGAAGGACAATATCTCTTTTATAAGAAGGACAATATCTCTTTTATGTAATGATAAAAGATCAATGTCACTATCACTCTTAGACTCTTAACATAGAAAAAAATATTAAATCTCAGAAAAATAAAAATAAAAAATATTCCATCTCACAAAAATAAAAATAAAAGTATTTCTTTTAATTTTTTTAAATTTAAAAAATGCTTTTTATAATTTATTGTATTTTTATTAAAAATAAATTATTATTTTTATTAAAAAATTGAATAGATTTTTTATATTGTTAATTGTTTACAAATATTATGTTCATATGAACATTAATATGAAATCAATACAAACTCTTGTGAACACAACATGAAAACTCAATAATTTAACCAATTAAACTCAATCTCTCCCCCCTCCCCCCCAACACACACACACATATAATTTTTATTTTTCCAAATAATATGTAAAAGAATAAGTACAATATATGATAGAAAAAATTTAAATAAATATAAATAATATCTATATTTTTTTTATAAGTTGAACTAAATTCTAAGAAATAAAAAATAATAAACATCCTTTATAAATCATTCTATATAAAACTGTTTTATTAACTAGTTTAGATATCCTGAATACATTTATATAAATAATTGTGAAAGAAATTTAAGAGTTATTTTATTTTATTTATATTTTAAAGTATGAAGAGTTATTTTATTCTACTATGAAAGAAAGGGTTGGAGTGTAATGCTATATATGTGTTAATACAAATTCTTACCTTTTACCTTAAAATTTATGTTTAATAAATAAAATAAAATAGTTTCAGATTGATTTTTTTTGAAAAATATCTATATAAATTTTTATTTTTTAGAGTGGAAGAATCTTGTATTATTATTTTAAAATTGTTTTGTTTTGTTTTATTTTTATTTACTTAAAAGTCAATTTAAATTTGTTTTGTTTGTATTTATTTAAGAGATATTTTTATAATTTAATTTTTAAAAAATATATGTCAACTTATTAATAATTTTTATTTTATACCATGTATTACATTCTATCTTTTGTTGCTACTTCAATATAACATAATCTAATAAAAAAATTAAATATGTGCACACCCAAATTAAATACTATTAAAATATATTTTTAATTTAAAAATATTATTAAAATATTTATTTTTTAAACTTAAAATAATTTTAATAATAATTATTTAAAAACTTGCCTCTCCTATTTCTTTTGATTATGTATGAAGAGGACGGTGCTGTGGGTTGGACTCCTGTTAACAATAAAAAACTGCTAACAAATTACAATATCTAGGCTACCTGGTCTTTGGATCTATTATTAAAAAAGGCCATTGGCTTGATTTTTGCAATTTATATTCAGTTATGTTTCCTGGGCCTGCTTTCCTCTAATCAGAACTGTTTTGACATTCTTTTTTAAAGCCCAAGAAAAAATCCCCCATACTGCATCTTTAAAAAATCTATTTTCTATCCAATAAAAATCTTATAAAAATAATCTTAAAATCACTTAAAAATTCATACAAATCTTTTCAAAAAATCTGATTTAAAAATTCATACAAATCTTTTCAAAAAATTTGATAATAACTGGTGTCTGAAAAAAATAATCCACTAATAATTGTTATCTGATGATGGATCACAGAATGTGATCCGAAACATTGATACAAATATTATAACACAATCTAATCCAGAAACATTCA
Organism: Sequoia sempervirens; assembly: GCA_007258455.2. NCBI lineage: Eukaryota > Viridiplantae > Streptophyta > Pinopsida > Cupressales > Cupressaceae > Sequoia > Sequoia sempervirens. The sequence continues at coordinate 845,684,538 of VDFB02281492.1, read as the reverse complement.
ACAATAACCACTAATAACTGTTACCTGAAAAGGCCAAGTGTTTGTAGAGATTGAGAGTCCACTTGGTAGGGTTGTCCACCCTCCCAGAGGCACAACAGACGCCCTGCCCAACTTAAAACACTTGTATTCGCTGTGTTTTTCATCACTTTGACGTTTCCCAATCTTTCACCTCCTTTCAGTACTGAGAAAGGCCCACGATGTGTGAAACGCCAAATGTCTTGCTTTTCATCATACTCTTCTTTCCGAGCTTCTGTGTCAATATACCTGCAATTCACCTTGTCAAAATATGCTTTCATTTTTCTGTATCTTTTCTGCAATAAAAAATGTAATCACAAGATAGATTTCATCTGATATAAATGGCAGCTAAATGGGAGGAAAGTAAGTTTTTGGGCTACCCCTGTTTTTCTATGTTTTTGGGCTACCCCTGTTTTTCTATGATAGTAAATGAAACTTATATTCCATTTTAGTATTTGATTTTTTTTGTGCCTCATTCACATACTGTTAGACAAATTTTATCTAAAATATTGCAACAAGCCTTGAAAACTTGCATCTGCTTCTTCAATGTTTCCACCTAAAGACCATGGGACCCCTAAGTTTTAGTTCTGTTGTTTTTTTTAAGGGCCCATCAACTCATTGAAAACAGGAGCTGTAGGTCCTGGATTGGAATTTGATTAGGATATTAATTTTTTAATTTCTGTGACTTCTTTTAGTTTAGCCCTGATAAATCATGGTACATTGATATCATCAATCCATAGATGACACCAAGATTTGAGGCAAGCCATTGTGTCCATCGATCAAAATGGAAATAGGCCTAACCATTGTATTGTCAGGTGTTATAATGTATTGTTCTTACCCAGAGGACCATTAATATGATTTTTTTTTCACTTTCTATGATGCTGATCAACTAGTTTAAATTTTATTGTAGCTAATCTAAAACTTCTCTTTAGATTGCAATTAAGAATTCCAAATTAAGCAAAATATATTTGTCAGTTTACCTGGCTGAATAAGAAACTGATCCAGAATGTATTCTGAATCTCTTGATGTACCCATGACCGTCTAAAGGATGAACACAGGATCCATGATCATCTGCAAATAGCCCTGGTCCTCCTAGGTAGTAAGTCCCTTGCAAGTCAGCAGGAACACTACCTTCCACCACCTTTAATACAATTGGATCCAAAGCTTCAGACCTTTGGGACATAAATAAATACTGATAATCCCAAAAGGCTTGTACATCGAGAGCCCTACTATCAGGTTTCTCCAATTGTGCAGGCCTGTCAATTACTTTCTCTAATGTGGCTGATGTCCCATACCCACGTTTAGGAACTGATCACAACAAAATAAACACATTAAAACAGATGAATAATTGCCTGATTGTTTTGAAATGGGCGAAACAACAGAAAACAACATAACTCAGTGTGGGGATGCAATGAACCACCATTACATCCCTGAAGACTGAACTCAGGTGGTGAAACTTTTCTAGAATCTATTGGAAACAATCAGGGAGGAAGATCAACTTGTGATAGAAACCAAACAATTTAATTAGAATTCATTTCAACATCCATTCTTTCTGGTGATGTTTCATTGATAGTTAAATTTTTCTCAAAATATATCATATTCCATAATTCATCATCAGGATTAGATAATCAGAAAAGGAAATTGAATTTCATGATCATAATGAATATAATAATGAAGATCATCCTGTTCAGACTCGTTTTCCAGCAATATAAATTGATACCATATCTAATTCTTTCTTTCATGATGTCACAAACATATTTTCTCAATACTAAAGGTATCACCCCTCATTCTCTTAACAACCAACATTTTTTTATCTTAATTTAAGATCCTGTATCAGAAAACAATAGGCCATGTTATATGCAATTTGTCAAAAAAACAGATTTAAATTCAAATGAAATATACAGAACTTATATAACAACTCACAGGAAATTGTGTCATCTGAGGTAGCTGCTGATGCTTTTATCATCAATCTTCCTCTCAACAATGGCTGCTTATGAGAATTGCAGACTAAATAGCCTGAATTACATATGAAGGCCATGATTGATGATTCTCAAACAGAAATTCTCAACAGCTTCTTGTTGTCATTCATTCAAGGTGGCTCTAATTCTAACTCTGATTGAATCCATAAACATACATCTAAATACCCACAAGTTGATCTAATTGTGTTTAGAGGTGGACAACCCAATGTTATATATAAGACAGAAAACGGATCTTGAGCGGCATAATATTGGTCTCATTACATGACAAATCCAAATGAAAGCTTACTCAGTCTTAGCAAAGATGGGATATTCCATAATCTTTAAAAACTATGTTCTGAAATATTAAACCATCAAAGATTGACTGGAAAAGTATTGCACATCAACTTCACATCACCTTCAACAAGTTGATTCAAGTTTTATATTGTACTACACATAATGGAAATCACTCTGTTGTTCAACAGTGATTGTTGCAGCATACCCAACATTAGCCTGACGTGTTTAAGATTAAAAGTTTGGATGAATTAAAGAATCATTACATCGTATATTGGGAAAAAATATTTACAGAACGTCGCATCTCAACATATTCCGAAACGAATATGTCAATGAAAAATAAATCTTATACTATATTACGAAGGATGAAACAAGTGCGCAAAGATTCGTCGGCCAATTTCCAGGATGTTCTGTGAGAAAATTCGTGTCTTTTTCTAGTATCTTGATGAACACATCTGTTTAATCTAATGCCGACCAACTTTTGCTGCAAGTGAAATGACATAGGAAGAAGTGTCTTGTATATGGGCGTACTCTTAACTATTATATATTACAGGAAACACTCCATGTTTTAAAGTGGCAGGTGAACCCATCATAATAGAAGGATAAATATATGTAAAGCAAAAAGTGTACGTCTTCAAAAGTATTCATTTTTATGTGCATGATTAGGGGATTGTTTATTCGGTTACAGGTTTGGCTGACCAAATTACTAACTCATGTTGATGTATTGAATCAAATTATTTCGTTATAATGTAAAGACAGCTTGAGTTGAGGTCTGGCCATTGTTACAGGTAAGGCAAGTTATTTGTATGAGATGTTATGCATTTATAGACCAGGTTGACTGGTAAGTTCCAAGGTAAGGATGATTTAGCATGTTTTTTTGGGGTGCGTTTGGAGTTAGTTTCCGAGTTTGACATGTTTTATTCATTTAGATTGTTAGTCATCATCTGAGATTTTGTAATTCAAAGTCTCGATTATTATATCGAGAGATATCTATTTAGCATATTGTAATGGTGAAATCTGAATTTTAGATTATTTATTTGTTTTAGATAAATTAATGGGGGTTCTATTGAGCCATCACTTTTGAAATAAAAGTTTTACAATGTCGGACATTAACATAGAGATATAAATACTAAACATCTATTTAGAGTTGCTAAACTTTAACTAAAATCGATAAGTTAGAGAAGTGTTAATTGATCTATCCTCTAGAGAATTGATCCCAAAATCACCATCTTGTGATCATAGAAACAATACAAACAAAAAACAATCACTCTAGTCACTAAATCACTCCCCATCATTTGTGACCCCCTAGCAAGCTTCGCTGGTATAAACCACTTCATCCATCCATTTTGAACATGCTCATTGCTAGTCTAACCCCTTTATATACAACCAAATATGAGAAATCAAACCCCATAACATATAGATCTAAAAGCAATTAATTTTAATGAACATTTTTATTTTGTTAGAGGGTAGCTATAGATATTAGTTGCATTCAGTTGAGAATTTCATTGTATGTGCAAATGATTCAATGAATATCAACAAGGAATTTTGGTGTACCCTCCAAATTATCTCTATATTTTTTTTTGATCATTTTTAGATTATCATTAAGATTCTATTTGTAATTGTTTGATACCTCCAATTAACATTAGAGCACTTGGAAGGAGGAGAAAAATGAGAAATTGTTCATTGTTGACTTGGTAGGGTTTCGATCGCTTCTCTAAGAAGTTGATGAATGTATGTTGTCACTGATTGATGATAAACATGAGAGAATCTAGTCTATGGTACAACAAAGGTTGATAGCAATAAAGCGATTTGGTTGCTATTTGCAAATAATATTTCATCATTGGATGTGAGGGAATTTGAGTCAAACTTACAAATAGATCACAACATTTGTTGGTAGCACAGAAGAATTGAGAGGTGATGTGTAGATATTAAGAAAATAGAATAAAGTTCAATATTTTTATTTATCATTGTTTAAAGAATAAAGTTCGCTTTACAACATCTAATTGATTTCTAGGAAGAACGGGAACAAATGTATAGCCAGTCAATTTATTGAAAGGCAGAGATATTGGTCAATAAGGAGTATTTCTTTTTCTAAATAATTATGTTCTTTTTCTATGTTTTTTTGGATTTGGTTGAAATATTATTGGAAGCTAGAAATTGTTAATTTGTATGTGATGATAGAGGGGATACATATTGTATTACAAAATGAGTTTTTTAATTTTTGATAAGGGATGAAGTTGATTTTTAATTAAGGTTATATTAATAAGAGAAGGGCAATAATCGTAGGTGAGAGATCTTTCTAAGAAAATTTGTAAAAGGGCGATTTTTTTTTTTGTAATTTTTTGGAATGTGATGAAAAATCTTGTGGGTATATCGAGATTATTGATTCCTATTTTTTATGGGCCAATTTTTCTTACTAGAGTACATATATGCAAACTTTGTTAAAATCTTAAGGATTTGTGGGAAATTTTTTGTAGTGGGGTATGAAGAAATTGGTGATATTAATTTGTTGAAAATCCAACAAAAATAGAAAGTTAAGAAAAATGAACAAAAAGATAATGAAACTTTATTTCTAATTCAATGTGCGCTTTAAGTCAATCAATCTTTCCTAGATAAGTGGTGATGTGCATTCAAAATAGGGATGGAAAATTCTTGTAAATGCATATGAAGGTGCTCATGCAACTGAATTGTAAGCACTAAGAAAGAGTTTTGAATTTTTTTAAATGAATCCAAATGGATTAGTTAATGAGTTTATCAGAAAGGTTGGAGGGATTATAAATCAAATGAGAATTCTAGGTGATAATTTGACTAATCAACATGTGACTAAGAAATTTTTGAGAAGTTTATCACCGAAATTTTACAATGTTGTTTCCACAATAAAAAATCAAAAGATCTTACAATTGTGGAAATTGATGATTTAAGTGCATTCTAATAATTGTAGAAGAACAAGTGAAAAATAGTGAAGAAGCTTTAGATGAAGTGTTTGGATCTAAGGCAAACATAAGAGGTAAACATTATAAATTTTCTAAGGTTTATCACAAGCCTAACTATGGCAATGACTATTGTCCCAAAGATGAGGATAGAGGTGAATCTAGTCATAACACTAGAGGCAAAGGCTATGGTGGAGGAAGAGTTTTTCGTTTTAGGGAAGAAGAAGCAATTACAAAGGTATAAGCAAGGATATTGGTAGAGACAAAAGACATATCCAATGCTTTCAGTGTAATAAATTTGGCCATTATGAGTTTGAATTTTGGCATAATTAATTTTCTCATAGTATCATACAGAAGATACATATCATTTAAATTTCTTCCTTTTTTTAATACAAGATCCAATGAAGATACTTTATGGTATATTGATTCTAGTTTCTCTTCACCTATGACTTCTAATGATAATCTATTTTTTTATTTGGATAAAAAACATAATAGTATTATTGTTCTGGGGATAATAAAACATATTAAAATTAATAATTAAAGTAACTAATGGGTATGGTAAAATTAAGCATATTTCTAACACTTTGTTAGTTCTTTCTCTAGAAAATAATTTGTTATTAGTTGAGCAAATGTTGAATATAATTATCATGTTATTTTTAATAGCAATGAATTAAGCATATTTCTAACACTTTGTTAGTTCTTTCTCTAGAAAATAATTTGTTATTAGTTGAGCAAATGTTGAATATCATTATCATGTTATTTTTAATAGCAATGAATATATAATGAAATATAAGTTACAAAGACATGTAATGGTTGCACAAGCATGGATGATAGGTGATTACATGTTTCCCCTTTGCTTTTCTTCAAGTAATTAGGTCGTAGGCACTACATAATTGCATGACAGTCATCTATAGAATCAAAGGTACGAAGATATCAATTTTGGTGGTTTGATTATACTTAAGCATCATCACATGGTTGAAGAATTTCCATTTATTAATAATAATAGGAAGTTTGTCAATAATATTTTTTGAGAATAACATAGAACTACTTTTCTAATTGGATTGTCTAGAAGGGCTTGAAAACCATTTGAAATTATTCATATTGATTTGTGTGGTCCTTTGGAAAATATCTCTTTATATATATACTAGTACGTTCTTACTTTCATTGATGAGTTTGCCTGTAAAGCCAAGATATATTTTTTGGGTGATAAATCAATTTTTTTTGATAAGTTTGTTGAGTTAAAATAGTTAGTTGAAAAAAAAAGTGGTCAATACATTGATGTCATCAAATTAGATAATGGGAGAAAGTATAGATAAACTTTATTTTTGGAATTTTTATAGAAAAAATAAAGGATTAATAGAAAGCTTAGCTCATCTTACACTCCATGACAAAAATGAATTTGTTGAAAGGAAAAATAGGACTATTGTTGAAATGGATAGAAGCATGATAAAAATAATAAATATTAGTTTAAGATAATTTTAAATTGTGTTGTATATAGGATGTTGGCCATATCTGTCTTGAAATTTATTATTTTAAGATTTATGTATATTAGATATCTACATAGCTTCTCATTTCTATTTTAACGCACCTCATTGAAAGTTGTCTTCTAATTTCTATTGGTCTTTAACTAAATCTAATGGTTTTTAGTAATGATTGAGTTATTTTTTGCTATTTTCTTCAAACCTTTCTTCTTAAGTCTATATTCATTTAGGATTAAATCCACATCTTCATACTTTGCTTCTACTTGAGAAAATTGAATAAACCTAGGTTTTAATGATGAGATTAAATCCATTGGATTTCAAATCTCCAGTCAACTTAATGAATACTCTCACTTCATTTGGTTTGTAACTTTTTTGAGTTTTATAAATGATGACCTATAACATAGCTTGACACTTATATACCCCAAATTCAAATTTTTGAATGAATCTCAATGCAAGTTTTTCTCTAGGTTTAGGGTCTTATAAATGATGACTAACCATTGAGTTGATTCTACATCTTCATTCCAATTTTGGTTCTTGGAGCAACACCCATACTTAGGCTCATGTACTACCACTTGTATTTCCAATTCCAAAACTTGATGTGAAACTTGCACTTAAAAAAGTTTTTCAATACCTAGTTAATAGCTACAAACTTTGGAGCATGGCCAAAAGCTAGGTTGTTAACCAGTTTTAGTGTGAGTAAACTCTACTAAAAAACATTAATTTTTTCTCTACATCATATGGGGGATGTGATTTTTCCTTCCTACTATGAACTTAGAAACACAATGAGTCCTCATTCAACATATTTTAGAGTATCTCCTATGATTTCAATATAATTTTTCTCAACTTATAAAGTGTGATTGTCATTTTTGATTAAAGGTAAAGGTAGAGTTTTTGAAAAGGCCCTAACCCTTTTGTACAAAACAAGCATGATAGATCATTAAAACAAGTTACTTGTAAACTTTTGACATTCTATCTAAAAATCAAATCATCATTAGTACAAGTATAAATTCATAAAGACATAAAAATATTTTTTTAATTGACACAACCAATGACAAATGTTCTTTCTTTCAAAATGTAGAACTTCCTTTATTATCCACTCAAAATACTTTTATAGTTTATTATCCACTCAAAATACTTTTATAGTTTAGGATCTCCCTTTACATCTATACACAAATCCATCTCAAATATATTTATTTCTTTTCCTTCAAACTCCTAAATCTAAAATGTGTTTCAAAGAAATATTCCATGACTTCACAAGAAATAACAAAACAATGAATCATCAATATATATGAATCATCAATATATCAAATATTACTACACAATAAAGAAGAAATCTACACAATCTTAATAACTTCCTTGAATTCCATGTCCTTTGGGGTCTGTAGAAAGTATAAAGAGCGAAGTAATATTTTAAGAGATCTTGGCCTCCAGCATGCAGACCCATGATAAATAGAGGAGCTGAGAAAATCAGGAGAAGTAGGCCGTCCACAAAGTTGTGGGTTGAGAGCAGGGGAGATCCTGTATGAAGATGAACAGTAGTATGCTGTTATGCGTAAGGGAAGATATTATCCTTTCCATTTTATAATTCCATTGCTAAATGTAAATGCCTATATCATGTATTTCTGAGTATGTTAATGAACGAATGGATATTTTATTTGCTGCCCCATACCAGTAGTGTGTATTGTTGTCTTGCTTGATTTCGGGCTTATTCCCTATTGACTGCTTGCTAGTAATGACAAATGATTCCTTATTTTCTGTCTGAGATGATGTGGGTATTGCAGTTGCCTACTAATGTTGGTAGCTATATAATATGTATGCATGTGTGAGTGTTGTTGTGCCTGCAACAACAGGGCTGAGCATGTGGGTTGAGGGAAGTCACCTGCAGCTACTATCGTTACTGGGTGTGGGCCTACAAAAGTTGTGTTGTGCAGTTGTAAACTTACCTGCAACAAAGCAGTTTACTCCATAAGTTATGAGAGTAGATTTGATTGGTTTCTAGGTGCTACCAGCTGGGTGGCGCCATCAAACATTTTGACCTAGCAAATTGAAATTGAGACTAGAACAGTAGGATCCAGGAATTTATTCATATTGTCTTTTCCCTGTTGAGCTGCAAATTATGTCTTCAATTCTATATTATGATATTCCTGTGATTGAATTGTCTGGTTTCAAGTCATTGCCTTGATTTTATTAAAAATATGCGTTTCTTTCAATGCAAGTCTTAAAATTGTTTAATTCTGGTCTTGTATGGAGTTTGATGATGGTTAGCATAATGCATAAGCCTTCCAAATTAGCTTTTTTCATGGGAGAGTTAGGAGAAACACTATTGTCTAATCATTGCCAAGAAAAGGACTTGAGTAAGCCGGTTTCGTTTCTTGTAGGAGATTAAAAAATGTTTAAGAATTTTTGTGAGAATTTCAGAAATATTAGTAGAGTTGCAAATCACAAATTTGCACAAATTGAGAAGAAAAATAAATTCTAAATAATTGCATTTGAATATTGATTTGATAATTGCTTAAGAAAGATCAAGGGGATTGGAAAGTAGGGTAACAACTTAAAATTCCCCCCCATCCAACAACTAATCTACAACTATAGTTCCATGGGAACATTAGTACAATATATATAGCAAGAGACGTGCCTTCTAAATGACAACTGCTAATTAGAAAATAGACATGCAACTCCATGCAAGATTGCACAACTAAGCAATCATTATCCTAAAAATCTAACAATTAGCAAATTTATCTAGAGGAATATTTCTGGTAGAATATTCTACACTAACAACCCCCCTTAAGTGTAGCTAGGTGAAAAAGAGATACAAAAAATGCAAGGATGGATGTATGAAAACATGAATGGGTCCCGACTATAAGGTCATCTTAGATACTCAATTACAAAGAGGATAGGAGAACCCTAGTGGGAAAAACTCCTAACCAAAATATACAAAATAATATCCATCACAAATCCAATCAATCTCCATCTACACAAAGGATGACAAGAGAAGCCATACAACCCCTGCATAATGAGATAATCTACTGCAAAGAAGCACTAAACGCACACTTGTGAAGTAACAATGGAATTCTTGATCCGAAAAGCAAGGAAAGATAATTTGTTTGCTAGAAATTGTATTAGAGTCATTGAACGACTCAGGTTGGAATCATGATAAAGCAACAATAGACCTGATGCCAAAGAACACTTGAAAACTCGTAAACTGGCACAACTCTAGAATCTATGAAGCAAAATTTGATTGAAAAATGATCTGGAACTGAAATGATTTGCAAAGATCAAAAGACAAATGCAAATCTAATGCATGAAAACAAGAAAGAGTGCATGCATTAATCAATATTCACATCTGCCTCCATGATTTATGCCCTGCAAAATAAAATGAATTTGCACTCAAACTAACCTCTACTTTGATATCATGTGAGAATTTCAAAAATACTAGTAGAGTTGCAAATTACAAAATTGCACAAATTGAGAAGAAAAATAAATTCTAAATAATTACATTGGAATATTGACTTGATAATTGCTTAAGAAAGCGTACAATACATATAGTAAGAGATGAGCCTTCTAGAATGGCAACTGCCAACTAGAAAATAGGCATGCAACTCCATGGAAGATTGCACAACTAAGCAATCATTATCCTAAAAATCTAACAACTAGCATACTTATCTATAGGAATATTTTAGGGAGAATATTCTACACTAACAATTTTTTGTTGCTATTGTTTATGGGTAGAGACATTATTCAAAAGTTCTTGGTGAGCAAACAATATTATAGGAATTTCATGTTTTAATGAAAGTTCTAGAGATTAAGTTTTGTTTTGGAGTATCATGTCGAGTGTTTAGAAATTTTTTGATTATGTAGATGAATATTTTTAAACATGATCTAGAAAATTTTCACATGTTGGAAAATACATTTCTTTATTAAAAGAATTTTTTTAGCATTCTTTATAATCAAACCTTCCAATGTGATTTCTTTTCATGTAATGAGATTTTTGAGCTGGTCTCTTCATTGTAGCATTATGTTTAACCACTGTAATTCTAGTGTTTTGTATAAACTCTACCTCTATGAGTAACTTTATATGGATCGTTGTGCACAAGTAATTAATTTGGAATTAGACGACTCTTTTGGTTTTAAAAATTATTAGATGAGGATTTGATTGATGTAGCTTTTTTGTTTGGTGTACTACAATAAGATATTGATGATCACTTGATCTTTACAATTGCTAATCATTTATAGTCATATATCTATAACAACAACCCCAAAATATGGAGCACTTTGTGGGCTTTGGTAAATCAAAAGAACAATATTAATTAAAACTAGATCTCTTACAGACCACTTTTACAATCTTTGGTAGGAACTTGAATTGTAATACCTCTTGTCTTGGTGTGAATGGGGTATATTGCCTAGTTGGTTTCCTTCTGGGGTGTTTTTCACATCTAGTTACTTAATTCTACTCAGGGCATTTAATTTTTATGTCTCAAGTTAGAAGGCTAAGACACATGTCATAATCTTATTTTGTCCTATTTTATAAGGCTTAAAGAATGTTGGAGCTACATATCAAAGAGCAACAATAATAATATTTCATGACCTTTTTCACAATGTCATGTAAGATTATGTAGATGACTTATTGGGAAAATATATCACAATAAGAGGTCACTTAGCGGTGCTTGAGGTCATTTTTCATAGATTGGAAGAATATCAAGTGAGATTAAACCCAAAAACATGTGTTTTTGTTGTAACTTTTGAAAAATTGCTTGCATATATTGTTTCTTGTAGAGGCATTGAAGTGAATATTTCCTAAAGTAAAAGCAATAGTTTATATGCCTCCAACTAATTTAAAACAATTGTGTAGTCTTCAAGGTAAACTTCAAGCAATTAAATGATTTATAGCTTAACTAGCAGAAAAGTGTCATCCTTTCACACATATTTTACACAAACATTCCACATTCAAATGGGATGATAAGTGTCAACAAGTCTTCCAACAATTGAAAGATTATATAGCTTTACCACCAAATTTGATGTTACCCATTCAAGGGAAACCTTTGTTATTATATATCTCTACCACGAAGACTTCTTGAGCAACACTTCTTACACAACATGATGATATTAGAAAGGAAAGAGCTATTTATTATATTAGTTGTACCTTGGTAGGATATGAACTTAATTATATTCCAATAGAAAGGGCATGTTGAGCTGTTGTTTGTGCATCACAAAAAAGTGAGATTCTACATGCTTAATCATCAAACAAAGTTCATCTCTAAGGTTGATCCCTTAAAGTACATTTTATTTAAGCCTACTCTAACTGATCGTATGACAAAGTGGGTCATGATCCTAAGTGAATTTGACATTGAGTATGTGGATTGCAAGGCTATCAAAGGAAAAATCATTGCATATCAATTAGTAGATGCACCTTTCGGTGAGGATCATCTCTTTATTTCAAAATTTCCAAATGAGACGATTTTTAACGTTAATCTTTCACACTTGTGAAGTTATATTTTGATGGCTCATACACTCAACATGAATTCGAGGCTGGAATTACCTTTATCACACCCCAAAATCATATAGACTAGCTTTCCCTTGCACAAACAACATGGCCGAGTAAAAGATTTGATCATTGGAGTTCTGTTGGATATATGTATGTGGTATGAGAGGAAGGTAGGAAGGGCAGAACACAATGAGCTGCCATTAAAAAGAAAATGTCAGGTTTTTGTCTATGTGCTGCAGGTTGAGCTTGGAGAGAATAAAAGAGAGGGATGCATATAGCAGGGAAAGAAGTCTATGATGACAAAAGATGATCTTGTTCCATGTAGAAAAAAAGGCGTGTAAGAGAGAGGTTAGCAAAATAAATGGTTCAAGTAACGTCCAAGAGGGATCTTCATTTGGGGTCTGTCGTGAAGAGTGAAGTAATGTTTCAAGGGAGGAGGAGACATGCAAACCCATCATAAATAGAGAAGCATGGGGAGCAGGCCGTCGACAAAGTTGTGGGTTGAGAGCAGGGGAGATCCTGTATGAAGATGGGCAATTGTATGCTGTTATGAGTAAGGGAAGATTTAATCATTTCCATTTTATAATTCCAATGTAAATGCCTATACCATGTATTTCTAAGAATGCTAATAAAAGAATGGATAGTTTATTTGCTGCCCCATACCAATAGTGTGTATTGTTGTCTTGCTTGGTTTCGGGCCAATCCCCATTGACTGCTTGCTAGTAATGACAAATGACCCTTATTTTCTGTCTGAGATGATGTGGGTATTCCAGTTGCCTGCTAGTGTTGGTAGCTATATAATATGTATGCATGTGTGAGTGTTGTTGTGCCTGCAACAACAGGGCTGAGCATGTGGGTTGAGGGAAGTCACCTGCAGCTACCATCGTTACTGGGTATGGGCCCACAAAAGTTTTGTTATACAGTTGTAAACTTACCTGCAACAAAGCAATTTACTCCATAAGTTATGAGCGTAGATTTGATTGGTTTCTAGGTGCTACAGGCTAGGTGGTGCCATCAAACATTTTGACCTGGCAAATTGAAATTGAGACTAGAACAGTAAGACCCATGAATTTATTCATATTGTCTTTGCCCTGTTGAGCTGCAAATTATGTCTTCAATTCTATATTATGATATTCCCATGATAGAATTGTCTGGTTATGCATTTCTTTCAATGCAAGTCTTAAAATTGTTTAATTCTGGTCTTGTATGGAGTTTGATGATGGTTAGCATAATTCATAAGCCTTCCAAATTAGCTTTTTCATGGGAGAGTTAGGAGAAGCACTATTGTCTAATGTCTAATCATTGTCAAGAAAAGGACTCGAGGAAGTCAGGTTTCTTTTCACCTAGGAGATTCAAAAACGTTTTTGGAATTTTGTGTTGCTATTGCCTAGGGGAAGATACATTTAAAAGTTATTGGAGGAAAAAAAAAATGTTATAGGTAATTCATGTTTTAATGAAAGTTTTAGAGATTTAAGTATTTTGGAGTATCATGTCTAGTGTTTAGAATTTTTTTTTATTATGTAGATCAATCTTTTTAAACATGATCTAGAAAATGTTCACATGTTGGAAAATATATATCTTACTAAAAGATTTTTTTATCATTCTTATAATCAAACTTTCTAGTGTGATTTATTTGTATGTAATGAGACTTTTGAGCTGGTCTTTTCATTGTAACATTATGTTTAATGCAATTCTAGTGTTTTGTATGCCCTCTACTTCTATAAGTAACTTTATATGGATAGTTGTGCACAAGTAATTAATTTGAAATTAGACATCTCTTTTCAATTTAAAGATTATTAGATGAGAATTTGATTAATGTACATAGCTTTTTGTTTGTCATACTACAATAAGATATTGATGATCATGTGATCTCTACAATTGTTAATCATTTATAGTCATATATGTATAACATCAACCCCAAAATATGGAGCACTTTGTGGGCTTTGGTAAATCACAATAACAATATTAATTAAAACTAGATCTCTTGCAAACCACTTTTACAATCTTTGGTAGGGACTTGAATTGTAATGCAACCCTTGTCTTGGTGTGAATGAGGTATATTACCTAGTTGGTTTCCTTCTTGGGTCCTTTTCACACCTAGTTACTTAATTCTACTCAAGGCATTTCATTTCTATGTCTCAAGTTATAAGACTAAGACACATGTCATAATCTTATATTGTCCTATTCGTCATCCTTGCCTATATTTACAAGGGTTTCTCATTGTAATATAATAATACTGTTTATTTACATCCTTTGATAGAATATATGCATTTTCTCATGTTGGATCTATCTTGTGATTTGATTGAAGCTCCTTGATCTTGGGTGGCTATCTCCTTAACTAAATCCTTCGTGGTATTAGAGTATTTTATACCAACTCTTATATGGTATTAAAACTTGTGGGATTACTTGTTGATATTTTGAGAGATCTTGGTTGCTTTTAGAAAGTTGAGTATGCTCCTCTACAAATTATCTCACAAATTACATTTTGGTTTTGGAATCTAATTTTTAAAGACTCAATTTTTGGTCATATTGGCTTCTTTTTTCAAATAATGTTTTTTGATTTGTAGGTATAATTTAGAGAGCTTGATAGTGGTGCAGATTTTAATTTTGATGTCTAGATGTTCTAGAGAAATCGTAAATTCTCACAATTGATATTGAGTACTCATTTTCAAAACTTTCAAGGCTTTGTTTAGGCTCATTCAACATTTTTGGGTGCATTTTTCTGAAAGTGCATAATTGTTTATGTAATTCTCGTTGGAGTATTGAGATTTATTCCATTATATTAAAAAAGAACTTTGAACTTAGCCCGCACAGGTAGCGAAGTTGGCTTGGACTGCGGGTTTGCTCCCCAAAAGTCTCAGGTTCAACTCTAAGGCTTGGCTTACTCAATGCATGTGGTTTGCAGGATATTGTGTGCATCCCTTAGGGAGTAGTCTTTCCTTAGCTCGCCCAATAAAGGGTTGAGTTGCGGGGACACTCCTGGGTTACCAAAAAAGAAAAAGAACTTTCAACTTTGTATTCTATTTTTGTATTTGTAATACTCTAAGGTCATACATTGCTAGAGGTATCCTTATTGAGTGACTATGGGGGTAATATTGTGCTTTTGTTGGATTGAGTCATTTGATTAGTTTATAGTATGAGTAAAGTTAAAGAGTTAATCATGGGTATCAACATGCATCTTGTTGTAGTAATATTAGATCTATATATAATTATAAGTCATGGTGAGATAGAATCTTGATACATTTCAAATGGGTTCATCTCTTATCCTATCCTATAAGATCATGTTGTATATTTTCTTGTACCTCACAATGTTTTTCAAACATATGACCATAAAATAATTGCAGTGTTTGAAAGATGGGAAGAGATTGGACATTGAGTTGTCAAAGAGACTTCTACTCCTACAAACACTTCCATCAACTCCAATCATAGATTTAGAGGGTTCATCTTATTTATTTTAATTTTATTATGTTGAGGTTAAGGACTCTTGTATTCCAATATTGGCAGATTCATATGCTCATACTTATAGATCTTGTAGGGATGAGTAGTGTAGTTAGATGACATGCATTGTGATATCATCTTCATATTCTCTTTAATCTTTAGATTTTAGTGTTACTTTGAATTGATATTCTAATGATTTAGTGTAGTAGGGCCATCATCTTCTTGATATGGATACTTATAATGAGTACTTAAGAGACATTGTAGGTTTTTTGTGAGTCTGTTTTTGTATATTTGAAGGACACCATGAAGGTCATGCATAATCTAATTTAGATGTATGGAGGCACATGTAATCCTTCTCATTCTTTCTCCACCTATTCATTTACATTATAATTTGGTATTGGTTTGAAGATCTTTTAGCAAAATTCATAGGAGTCATATTCATCTTCTGATTATATCTACATCTATTTCTAATAGGTTTTGTATTGTCACTAATTTTTCCTAGGATTCTTGATTTAATTGTGGTAACTCTCATCACTGATATGGTGATATTTGAGCACTTTCTAGAGGTATATGAATACATTCTTATATTTATTCCCTCATATTCCTTTTAGGAATGGGAAGAAATTCTACTTACATCCTTGGCTTTGTTTTTATTAAGGGGAGAAATGGTATTTACTAATTTTGGACCATCTTCAACATTCATTATCAAGAATCCACCATTAGTGCAAGAGATTATCCACCAAGGGGATCACATGGTCTCTCTTTTGCTCTATTTTAGAGAAGAGTTTTATAATAATAATAATAATAATAATAATAATAATAATTATTATTATTATTATTATTATTATTATTATTATTTTCCTTTTCTCCATTTGTGAGATATTTTTTTGTACATAGATATTTCATCAACTCTTGTAAATATCCATCCTTATTTTCTCATTCTCCCTAAGTTTCACTTAAGGATAGGTGTTGGCGTGAACATCGTAATCATCTAACTAAATTCCTTCTTGGGTCCTTTTCACACCTAGTTACTTAAGTTTACTAAATATATACTTAGGTCATTTACATTTTATGTCTCAAGTCATAAAATTAAGAAACATATCATAATATTATGTTTTGTCTCACCCTTGCTAATTATATATATACAGATTTCTCTTTGTAATGTAATCATATTATATATTTACATCCTTTTATACAATAAAATTATTCTCTCATGTGTGGGTCTCTCTTGTACTTTCATTAAAGTTTTTTGATCTTGGGTGACTATATCTATAGCCAAATATTGCATATATTAGAGTATTCTATACCAACTTTTACATACATTAAGCTTTCTAAAAGAATAGATATTTTATTTCTAAACAAATGTTAATCATAATATGTTTCTTTTTTAAAATTGGAATTTAGATACAAAATATATTAAAACAAGAAAGTCTGGTTACAATTTGTATGTGACCAGGGTGGTCACATTAGTTACAATAGCCCAAACTAGGCACCAAAAATTTATCAAAACATATCACATTTCATAGGAAGAGTTATAATAGTTACATATCCATCAAGACAATACATATAAAAAGGATTACTTTTCCTTCTCTTTTCCCTTATCAACATTCCTGCTCAATTTATAAGAGTCAATCCTAGGAAAAACACCAATATGTGGAGAAACATGTTCCCAACTACTAGTATCAAAAGTATGATGTGTTACCTCCCTGGGTCCCTCACCACAAAATCTCTCTTGAGCTCATATTAGTGCAGCTTAGAGTACTAGTTTTGAAAAAATATATACTCACTCTTGAACTTGCTATCAACATCCCTTAAATCTTGTGGCCAATAATCAACATCTATGACGTCTTCTTTAAATATTGATGTAGCCCCATCATCAAGAATCTTCATGAACCTGTATGTTGGCATCTTTAAAGTTAGAGTTACTTGTTCCACAATCACAATAAATGTAAGTCTAATTTTAGAATCGGTAAGGATTCTTTGTCTGCCTTGGTACAAGTACTCATTCTTTCTTTTCCACAAAAACCACAAAACCTCAGTAGGAAAGATAGACCAAAAAATATTGGATTCATTTCTCAGTCCCTTAACATAACCACTAAGGATTTTAAACTAGGACACTTTATCCCTACTATCCCACTAAAGAAAATTGTCCATAGAGACAAACCAAATGGTACAAGCATATAGACAATTAAAGAATATATGATCAACATTTTCAACCTCATTATTAATAGCATAGATAGGGTTAGAGGGACCACATACCAACTTTTTAAACCATAATAACAATTTAAAACAATATTTTTTTGATTCAAACCATTTAAACAAGAAGATTTTGACATACTTATACTAGTTACTCTTGTTAATATTCATGATTCCATATTTTATTAATGTAATTCAGTACTTCCAAAGGGAAGGTTAATATTTTATATAGATTAATAGATTTAACAGTCAAAAGTAGGGAGCCATCATTCCACACAAAACTGTCATAGCCTTCTTCATTGTTTATCATTCTACAAGGTATCATTGCTTTCTTTAAAATGGAGTATGTTCTCTTCTGAGAATCTAGCAAAGTATATTCTTCCTTTAATTGTTCCCAACTTTTCAATCCTTCCTTGCTCACAATATCATTAAAGCATTTGATAAATTTCCTATTCCATTTGAGGGAAGAACAACCTCTCACATGGGCTAGAGGATTGTTCTTGAGTTAGAAAGAACCACCACATAAATTTGAATCCAAATAAACTACTATTTGTTCCATTACCAACCTCTTTCATCCTTTATAGGTCCTTGAAGGACCCCCAAGCCCTCCAAGTATTGGAAAATACTATAGACCCTATTGGCTTTGCCTAATAGTTACCAAGTAGAGTGTCATGAATGTGTAATCCTTGCCATTGCTTGAATTTCTTAGGGGTAGCCACTTTCAGGTTGTTCCTAACAAGATATTTCCAAGGTTCTTCTCCAAATAAGGCTTTAATTATCCATTTTATAGTTGATTCCATGCCTTTCTTTTATAAATATCTTAAACCAAGGGCCCCTTCATCCTTCCTAATGCAACACCATTTCCAATTCATTGCATTTTTTCTTTTATTCCCCCTACCATTTAACTAGAGGAACTATTTGGTTAGTTTCTACACCATATTGATTTGATAGCTTGCAAAAAACCATGTAGAAGCATACTATACTGAATAGGAAGCTAATATTTTCTAGCACACATGTACCCTCCCAACAAGGGATAAGTAGAACTATTATTCCAACCATCCAATTTTTTTTTATCTTAGCATACATTCAATTCCACATCTCTTTCAATGAAGGATTCACTAAAAAGGGGATCCCAAGATACCTTACAATTTTATCTAGGTCATTCCATTTCCAAGTAGTTTTGGTTGATCAACTAGGAGGTACATATTCCTAAATCGACAACATGGATTTTTATTTAGAGATTTTTGAGCTTGAGGCTTGAAAAAAAAAAATATTCTTTTTGCAAGATTAATCATATTCATTTCACTAAATTTAGGGAAGAGGGTAGTATCATCAGAAAACTACATATTTAGCAAAGAGGAGTTATTAGGTAGGGCTACACCCTTAAACTGAGGTCCTAATTTCTCTATTCTTAGAATATAGAAAAGAGCTTTAGTTGCAATCACAAATAGGGTAGTGGCTAAGGGGCACCCTTGTCTGATTCATCTAATTAGGGGGAAGGATTCCAAGAGTGATCCATTAATTTCAATTTGTACATTAGAATCCTTAAAAAATATCTTCACCAAGTTACAAAATGTCTTAGGAAAACCAAAAGCCTTCATCATATTCATTACAAAGGCCCACTCAATTCTATCATATGCTTTCTCAAAATCAAGGAGGAGGATGCCAATATTTTTCTTACTTCTCTTTGCCCATTATCTAATGCCTCCCAACTAATTATCAAATTCTTTGTGATGTATCTTTTCTTAATAAATCTAGTTTGGGTATTATTAATTACTTCTAGGAGGATAGGATCCACTCTTTTTGCCAACAAATTTACAAGGATTTTATAGGAGGTGTTTAACAAAGTGATGGGATTCCAATTCCTAATGTTACTCTTGTCACCTTCCTTGCAAAAAATCTTTATAATACCATTATTGATCTCAGGCCCCAATGTACCTTTGGTAACAACTCTTCTAGATACACTTCAAACAAATCTTCTACTATCCATTCCATATTCTTCTTGTAAAATTCTATAGGAATCCCATCCACACTTGGAGACTTCCCATTTTTAAATGAAAGTATTGCCTCTTTTATTTCTTCTTCAATTATATCTAAGCATAATTTATTTTCCATTTCTTCTATTAATTTCTTGGGTATTAGGAGTTTGCAAAACCCCTAAGCCATTTTGCACTAAGGGTTGTCATCCTTAGCAGTAAAGAGTATTTAATAGAAATAAAAAAAGACCCCTTTTATTTCCTTTTCACCATGGACCCATTGATCATTAAGATTAATCAACCCAACTGATTCCATAACATGCTCAATTCAACATATTAAAGAAATATTTAGTACCTTTTTCTCCATCCTTGACCCAGTTTAGCTTAGCCCTTACCTTAGCACCTTGCGCTTTTTTAACCTGAAACCTTTTGAGCTTGTGTTTGGTGGTTTTAACCTTATTTACTAAATCCTCATTATCTTTGTCTGATTGAATTTTAGATTCAAGTTCCAACAATTCATCATTCATAGAGCACTCAACTTTCCTACAATCAATTGCAATTTTCTTATCCACTGTTCTCATTATACTTTTCAACCTAAAGGCTAGATTGTTCCATGAGGTAATGGCAGAGGGGATAAAAAACCCATTTTTATTAATTTCTCTCGGAGTTTTCACCCTATCCAAGTAGTATTTATGATATAACAAGGAGGTGTTAAGCATGAATAAAACCTCTAACCCATCCCTTGATGTAACCCCTCCAACCTTGAGGTAAATAATCGCTTCAATTGGATAGTGATCAGATAGTTTCAAAGGTTCCACTTGTCCACACAATTGGTTTCGTTTTTGGTTTCAAAGCTAAAGTAATCTTCATGAGCATCAAATTTATCTAGTCTATAGTACACCCTCTTCTTATCATTATGGTTATTACAACATGTATACCAGATGCTTTTGCTCTCTCTTTTTTCACCCTCTAATGGGTCAAATAGACTCAAAATCTTTTTTAATCTATTCTAGTAGAACTACTCATTACCTTTCCACTCTCAAGGGAACCCTCTAGTCTTGTCCTCTTTACATTCTACCATATTGAAATCCCCACCAAGAATCCATAGGGTTTTGGGAAGGTTGTTAACACACCATCTCCAAACTTTAATTCTTTCCCTATAGTCATTTGGTGCATAGATTGAGAAGACACCAAATTTTTGACCATATTTTTCTAGAGTTACCTAGCAACACCTATTACAAGGGGAGCAACCATTTCTTGTAATGAATGGATTCCATTTTGGTCCAATTAGAAGTGCAATGCCAAATTTTCCTTTTTGATGATTTTTGGTAAATGAAACAACTTGCTTCTAGCTAAATCTCATTATGCAATTAAAACTCATCAACCTTGTAGTAGGAGGAAATCCAAGTCTTTTTTCTTGGCACAAAAGGCCCTCAAGACATATTTCTTATCAGGGGATTCAAGGCCCCTTATGTTCCAACTAATACAATTTAGCTTCATTTATCAGGTATTATTTAGGGTTCCTCTAATTCTTATATATCTTGTCAAAACAAGAGGGGATACCCTCTCCCTTGCCATTTTTGTGAGCTACCAAATCTACATTTTTCCTCTTATTGCACTCATCATCTTTAGGATGACTTTTCTTCCTTGATTTTGGCTCACTACTTACTTCTTAAAACAAGGGGTTAAAACAATTTAATATTCTTGTTTTCCTTCCTATATTCTTCATCATATGGAATCCCATATGACTATACAAAATTTTCATCCTCGAGGGGGTTTGGAGGTCTTTCTAAGTTCCTCTTTTTAATTTGTCAAGCACTAGCTCTTGTGCATTTTTCTTCTTTAATTCTCTGGCTTTTCCCTCATCATGTGTCCCAACATCATTGTTTCCATGTACACTTTCAACCCTCTTCTATGTTTCAAGATTCACTTTTGAAGGGGGGTTAGCTATGTTTTTACCTCTATTATCATCTTCATGTTTGGAAGGGTTTGTTAATTCATTTTTATCTTTATCTTGTTCCTAGCTTATCCCAACATTTCATTGTCTTCAAGGAAAGTCATGGGCTCCGAATTAAAATTTTAACTAGATCAAGTTGATTTAGGGTTTCAATGTTATCAACAAGTTCAAAGTTTGCACATTACCCCTTGAGGGATTTTTGTGCATGCTGATTATTATTTAGGAAGCCTTAGAAGGTTTGTTATTATTATTTTTGTTAACTAATCTTAGATAATCTCATTTTTTTATGTCCGTCATAGACAAAAAGAATTCAATCCTCTTAGGGTTTCCAGTTTACATTTATACATTGTACCATAAAATTCAAATTCTATGGCATTTGGTATTTCAACCC
>VDFB02281492.1:845540608-845662323 GCA_007258455.2 Sequoia sempervirens | reverse complement strand
TATATATATATATATATATATATATATATATATATATATATATATATATATATATATATTAAAATTTACCGAATGAAGTAATTAACAAAATATTTATTTTTGAATTAATCATTAAAAATAATCAAATAGATAATATTATTTAATTAACTAACAATATTATTTGATAGCTAACTGGGAATTTACATAGCTGAAATTAAAATATTATTCTATTTATAATTAATAAAATTAAATGCTGACAATTAAGATAATATTCTTTTAATTTTACAAACACAATTTAAAATTTTCAAACTAATCTAATATTTAATTAAATCTTCACAACACACATTAATTATTAAATTTAATGTTTAATTTCAACCATAATACTAACCATCATTGTATTAATTTAACTAATTAACAATAACGATACACATCTAAATCAAACAATTAACACATTAAAATTGTCACTTAAAATGAACGACGTAAGGCAAGACGATACCAAACAGAATAGGAACTAACGAACAACATTGTCAACCGATGATGGGATGATGGACACAGACAAGGATACTTTCTTATCAAATCCCTAAACCACATCATATCCATTGGGTATGTTGGGCACGCTCTGACCTAATAGTGCAGGTGGAGTCGGTGCCCGGTACCTACAATCCTGCATAAAACTAAGTGTCGAAACAACATATATATTCAATGCCAAACACAATGTGAGAGAGAATTGCAGTGTGGTAGGGCACTCACGGATGAGCGATGCAACATCGTCCCCCTCACCTGAACCTCAAACAATAGCACATCATTATAAATATCATGAAGCGAGTATTAAAAAATTTACGTAACCACGCAATATAGCATAATCAGGTAAAGATGAACACCATGCATCATTTTATCATTAACATCATAAAACAGTATCATGTTCATCCAAGCAAAAGACATAAGTTAAACAGGTGAAACAATCACCAACGTAATCACGAGTATGCATCAAACATAACAGTATCTGAACGACATCAATCACACACAAAAAGTATCGTAGGAGTACAGTAACACGGGAGGCATTACAGATCAATCTTTGTTGAGAAATAAAGAGAGAACACACGTGATATACCTAACTCACACTCACAAACTTTGTTCAATTTTAAGAGCCCAAATTGAAATATGGAGGCAGTCTTTTATACAACTTAATGTCACCAAAAGGACTTTTGATTCTCAAGATCGCCATGAAGCGTGAGAGAAGTGCATACGCCCTTTTAAATGATATTACTTTGTGTAAAAGATTACAAAACATAAAGGACACATATTCATTTTAACCTTCAAAGAAAGAATGGGTTCTTTTTAAGCACCAAGATTGAAATGTGAAGTTTGCTTGTTCAATTGTTAAGCCTAAAACAAAATTTAGTGAGTTTCCTAAGGTTCTTTCTAATCCCTTTGATTGTTCTTTTTAAGCCCAAATGAAAATTATTGAGTCATAAAACTTGAAGATAACAAAGCCTTAAGAATGGGATTATAATTGCTCCCAAAGTGTTTAAAAACACTTATTACAATCATGTGATAATGCTTTTTCTTTGACTTCCATGCTCCATGATCCTTTAAAACCTACAATAAAAGCTCCAAATGTTAGATGAAATCAAGAAACAAGAAGATATGAGGGTTAAATAAATGATTAAGCATAAAAAACCTAGAATTTAGACCAAGTTTCATTATGATTTGAAATTAGGTGAAAATTTGAAAATTTTAGCTATATCAAAGTTGAGAAACACCTATACCATTGGATAGGTTATGAAATTCTACCCCATTTCAAAAAAAGAGGCTCCAAAAAAGACCAAAAAATGACCAAGATACAACCATTTTAAGTTTGAGTGAAAAAGTAAGAAAGCAAAGGCAGCATTGTTTGAACTCAAGGCAGCGACATTATTTGGACCAAGCGGCACTGTTTGACGATTTGAGTGGCACTCTGGTGAAACTAGTGGCTCTTTTTGGAAAAATAGAGACCGCATATGCGTCACAATTTGTCCCAGCGGTGCTATTTGACCTGGGAAGACAAAAAACAACGAAATTTCTCAAAAAACATGTTAGATTATGTAGATTCACCCTCCTTCTAGTGCCAAAATGTGAACCCCAATCCTTGACCTACAAAAACATGAGAAACAAACACATAAATAGATCCATGTGCAAGTTATAACTAAGATTCCCCATTAAATTCATCTACAATGCTCAAAATAAGAAATAAAACGAAGAACACAACAAGAAAGCAATGAAATCCTATTTAAGTATGCAAACTCTCAATCCCATGGGGGAATTGGTGCCAATTTGATGTGGAAATTGGCCCTTTCCCAACTCCTATGCAAGCTTGATGATCTTTGATGAAGATTGATGATGATTTGATGCTTCCTTGGAGAAAATCTTGCATAACCTAGCTAAGAGATGATAAAAATGGATAAAGAATGGATGAAGATGATGAATTTGGCTCCAATTCTCCTCAAATGAGTATAATGATTTTACATTGATTGTGGCTCCTCCAAAAAAATAGAGAAGGCCTCTATTTATAAGAGATAAGGATTGAAGATTGAAAGATATGGAGGATGTGGGACTAAAAATGATCCAATAATAAAGCACCACTTGTCAACATGTGAGAGGATGAAGGAAGCTTGAGTACATTTTTGTGAATGTGCACAATAAATGCAATTAGGTGGAATTTGAAAATAGTGAAATGACATGTAAGAGGGAAAAAGAATGAATTAAATGCCACTTGGCTCAATGCACAAGGACATGTAAGAGGGAATGAATTTCTTGTTGGAAGGACAAATCCACTTGGAGGGATTTTCAAACTTGGAGGAATATTCCCCTAAAGATGCCAAGTTGAAAGAAATTAGAGATTTAATAAATCCATTAAATGTATTTTCATGTGCAAGCGGCAAAATCTAGAGAAATTGGAGATTAGGATTAAATTAATCAAGGTTTGATTAATTTAATGAGGGAATAGGTGATGTGACCATTTGATTTAGATTTATGGGTTGACTTAAATCAAAATATGAGAATAATGTTATTTAGATTTAATTAAATAAAGGATTTGATTTATTTAATTAGAGAGGATGATGTTAGATTAAACTAAACGAGGTTTAATTTATTTAATTTAATAGGATGACTTTAGAGATTTAATCAAATAAAATGAATTATTTAATTAAATAGGGATCAAAGGGTTAATTAAACAACTTTGATTGACTTTATCAGATAAATGATGATTTATTTATTTAAGGGACGAAGAGTGATGATTTAGCCGAGAAGATGATTTAGGATGAAACGGTGTTAGTAAATCAGGATCAACTGTTTCTGTACATTTTCCATGTCTACAGTATCCATAAGACTTTGTTGAATTATATATATCTTCTCATCATATGTGTCAACATTGATCACATTAGTCTTTGTAGTTTCACTAGCTTTGACAAATGAAATATTTTGTTTTGGCATTGGATTGGTAAATATTTGTAAGTTTTGGTTAGGAGGGGCAACAAAATTGTTTCCTTGATCATTAGTTCACTTCCAATAGAAAGTCGACCGAAATCAATGAGGTCTTGCACAAGATGTTTAAGATGCTTACAATGTTTCATATTGTGTCCATTTTGTCGATGATAATGTCAATAGGAATTTGATCTAAAATTTGGAGTTAAAGGCTTATTCAGATCGGGTGTTTGAATGGGAGGAAAGGTGATCATTTGTTGTTCTAAAAGTTGTGACATTGTGTTATGAAGGGTATCAGGCAGGGTAGTGAATTGTCTTTTCGGGTCCCCATAGGTAAAGGGTATCATTGCTTTTACGACAGCTACTTGGCTATTGGTATTTTGATTTGTTTGTTGAGGCAGATTAATTTTAAGGAAGCCTTTATTCTATTTTCTAAAAGGTTGATAATTTCTTTGGTTTGTGGACCCAGACTTCTTAGTTCGGATAGGAGTGGACTTTGCATCACAACTACTAAGAGAATTTTGGTAATCACAGAGGGCAGTACATAAATGCATGAAGGAATGGAATTTCATTATGGTGAGTTTATCTTGTATCTTGCTTTCCAAATTTTCTATGAACATCTTTTGAAGGTGAGGATCGAGAACGTTGACATCAATTTGGGAATAGAGTGATTGATAATGTGAGATAAAGTTAGTTATTGTTTCTTCTTCTTTTTATTTGCATCTCTCCAAATCAGCCAAGGTCATTTTAGGGGTTATATGCACTTGGAAATGGTTGAAAAATGCCTCAACAAGCTCATTGAATGAACGAATTGAGTTGTTTGGTAAAGAAGAAAACCACTCCAAGGTAGTATCCTACAAAGACCCAGGAAAAGTTTAGCCAAGAGTTTATCGTCAAGGAAAAATTCACTACATAAGGTAGTATGGGCATTAAAATGGTTAGAAGGATCTCTCTTTCCTCCATATTTCTCGAATCTAGGCACCTCTACACCTTGTGGCATTGATGTTCACAATATCTCCAAGGACAATGGACTACTTTTAACATAATATGTAGGTGGGCCATTTTTATTTTGGTTGATGGTGTAAATTTTTTTTTGAAGGGATGAAATAGTTTGGAAGAGTTTATTTATTCAAGAGGGTCATTGTTTATGTTATGAGATGTAGGTGAAAATGGTGGAGGTGTGTATGTGTTTGAAGTACAAGTGAATGGAATTCTTATAGGTGATAATGTGGTAGGAGATATGGTGTGTGATGCCACAAAGGTACTAGGGATGCTAGTGGAAATACCCAAGGAAGGAATCACATTACTAGTTGTTTGCATTGTTGTTGTTACTTGAGGGTTGGTATAGGTAGGAATAGAGGAAATTGTTGTGGGAGGAGGAATTTGAATTCCTCCTTGGCTTGTGACATTGCTTGTAGATAAATGATAACTAGTGGTTGAGGTGAGGTGTTTTCCAAAGATTTGAACTATGTTTTTCACAAGGTCAAGTCCATCTTCACTTTCAAGCATGAAATGGATGTTATCTATAGTAGGGATGATAGTAGTTGAAATGTTGTCATTTTACACTTGATGTTGTAGGCTTTCTAAATCTTCATGAATTATGTTTTCTTGAAGAACACTATCAATCCTTGTTTCAGTATGCATCACACTAATTGAAGGAAAAGAGTTGTTAAGGGTATGGTCCA
Source organism: Sequoia sempervirens (assembly GCA_007258455.2). Taxonomy (NCBI): domain Eukaryota; kingdom Viridiplantae; phylum Streptophyta; class Pinopsida; order Cupressales; family Cupressaceae; genus Sequoia; species Sequoia sempervirens. The sequence continues at coordinate 845,657,197 of VDFB02281492.1, read as the reverse complement.
TACCTAGTGTACTAGTGTCAATACTAGGAGTGAAAGAGCTAGACAACCCAAGATCCACGACGATTGTGCTATCGCAGGATGACATGAGTCTTAAAATTCGTCTCACTATAGTATTAGTAATAGGACACCAAATACTCATGCAAGGGATACTAAATGAAAGATGAATGCAAATTTAGATTAGGCTAAGAACAATGAAATGGCTATAGCATAAATTTTGTAAACTAAAAAAAAAATCTATAAACAACAAACAAAAGCTTAGAAGTAGTGTTTTAAATTCTTGAAAATGCAGTTCAGAATTAGCACTAGGACTAATTAATCCAAAGGGGTGTATGAGTCCGAGTGAGGTTTTTTTTCAAAAAATTTAGAAAATTTCAATTGATTTTTATGCTTTTTATGTTGTATGATCTACAATGTAAGTGAAAATGCAGATTTTGTATGAATTTCAATGACATGAGGTGCAAAAAAGCAACCTATATCCACTTTCACTAATGCAAAATTAGAAACCATAGAATTTCAATTAACTAATGAAAACCCTAATGCAATGTTAGTGCAAGAAAGATCTAGGATAATGATGCACTCCAAATCAAAATTATGATGTTCTAATGCAGGTTCACCAAAATAAAGGGTTGAAAATGTTGCTTCTATGCTTGGGAGATAGAATAACAATCTTCACACTCTCTCATTCAAGGATAACCCTAAAGATCTCAATGCAAAGGAGAAAGAGATCTTGCAATAGGGTTGTCCTAGGGGCTGATTGTAAACTAATGAAGGGTTCACCACCAAGCTAGGGCTTGGAAAGAAAAATGCAACCGAAGGTGTAATGCTTAAACCTAATTTGATGCAATGATTTACTAAATGACATAGAAAAGTATGTAAAACATAATATAAAGCTACAAGATGAAATGTGTGCACTTGGAAATCTAAAGGAGGTTGAATGAAACTTTGAAATGCTAAAAAGAGCGACTTTTATGATGATTGGGACTCATATGCTAGGCTGGGAAAATCAGTCCCAGATCTAGGTTTCTATGCAAAAACAAGAATCTAGAAAATGTGTATCTGAATCTGTAAAAACATAAAAAATTGACCTAAATTGGGACTCATACGCCAGAACTAGCGCATCGGTCCAGTTATGGTTTTTTGAAGCTTTAAATTCTGGATCTAGTCTTCAAGGTCTGCTTTGTGCTTCCCAATTGATTTTTGAATCCAAAACCCTGATTTGTAGCCTGTAGAAGTCTTCCAATGATCTCTAATACAAGGTGACAACTTTCACAACTTTCTCCAAACTTTCTCTTCAATGTATATTCAATCTAAACTTGTAAATCACACACTAAAGAGAGGGAAAAATATTGTTTTGTTAATGGAGAGGGGTTTTCCTTGGTCAAACCCCGTTTTGGTAATGAAACCTTGGAATGAAATAAAATAGGAATGGAGAATGATGAATGAAAAAATATGATGTTGCAACTCACCAAACCCTAGCAATAAGAGGTTGGAAACATGTATGAGATGGCTCCAATGTATGTGGATCTTGACTCTGCTTGGATAGGATAGATCTTGAATGAAATGCTAGCTTGAATCATGAAACCCTACATCACAATTATTAGCTCAAAAATAAACATGATGCATGAAGACTTTGACATGATTTTTGATGCTTGAATAATGCTCTAAAATAATTGATAATCTGCTCTTGAAGACTCTTGAATGCTCTTGTGAACTAAAAATTGCTATTATGAATGCTCTCACAAAAGTATTAGGTGAAAATGAGTGAAAAATCCTTGTATTTATACTTAATTATGCAAGAATTCCCTAAATTACAACACTACAAGCCGACATCAGATCTAGGAGGATAAAATCCTGCCAAGAATTTGAATTACTTTTAATTTTGGGCCACATGGGACTCTTATTCCCAAGGTGGTGAATGAGTCCCATTAGGCATAATTTATGGGAACAAATTCAAAAATGCTTATAAAGGTGTAAAACCAGGATCGAGACCCAAAACCCTAGGTGGGACTCATATGCCCAAGATGGTGAATGAGTTCTAGACCATTGAATCTAGGCCACACAACTTGAAAAACACTTGAATTATGATTGGATATTGATTTGTGTCAGGATTGTCCTTGAAAAGATCCACTAATTAAGGCTTGTGGATGCAAAATAAGGCCAATTAAAGCATAAAGAAGCCCTATCATTTAATAAAACCCTAGAAAAGTGTGAAAATGAGTTACAACACTTTACAACACCTTAAATAAGGTTGGGTTAGGTTTATTTATTTCAAAAGGTCCCAAGACCTAATGTAAGTGTGTTAAACACATTACAACACTAAGTCAAGGCATCATTAAACTCAATTTTACAAGGAGGGCCAAAACAAGTATAAAAATGTCACCAATGATATTTTTCAACACTATATCTATTACATTAACTAAACATGAATATAAAAAATTATATAGTATTATATTGTATATAATTTTATAAGTTTTATTTCATGTTGTAAAATTTATAAGAAATGGGCTAAAAGTGGAGTCATGGAGAGGTTATTGAGTTGGCCCTCATGAAAATATGTGAAAGAATATTATTAAGGATAAGACATCAATTTGTATAGGATTATTGAGGATTTAGAAAAATGTGAATCCCTCAATATTTATATGTATAAGTTGATAAACCAACCTCACAGACCCCAGTGAACACCTACAAGCAATAACCTGTCACAAAGAAAAGATATCCAGAACAACAAAGATGCTCTGCAAGCCTCAAGCAAAAAATGCATTGAAGAGAATGAATAATTACAATGAGATCAATCCTTAAGAAAGGAGATCAAACCCTAAAAGGAAACCCTAGTGTGCACAATCAATAATTAATAAATAATTAATTATTAATGTGCCTAAGTTTAGCTTAAATAAAACTAAAGTGATACGTGACTTAATTAATTAACCAATATGATTAAATTAATTAAGTGAAATAACTTATTACTCTAACACCCCCCTTAAGATGAACTTAGGAAGTAGCTAAAACACTAAGGAAAAGATGCATGAAAGAAAAGATGGGCCCCGACAACAAGGCCTAATCAAGTACCCATGTACAAATGCAATGCAAACTAAACCAAGTGGGGTAAAGGAGTAAACCACATGGGAACAAAACTCCTCCCCAAAATAGGATGCAAAAAATAACTAAGTGATGAAAGATGGAGGAATCCATAAGACCCCCCAAGGACACCATACATCATAAAGATACATGAATGAACCCTCCCAGAAGAGAGGAGGAAAGAGACCACATAGATCCTCCATAATGAAGTAGCTCCAAAAAGACTGAGGAAACCACATCTCCTAAAAGAAGTGAGAGGGAAGAATCCTCATGAATGCAATCTCTGAAGGTGAATCAAGTGTAGCCCAAGATGTCTCCACAAAATCAAGTGTGACCTCAACCAATGAAAACATCAAAGTAGGTGAAGACTGAAGAGAAACCTCCAAATATGAATTATCAACTAGGTCCTATTGCACTGAAACAGAAGAAACCACATCTAAAGCCATAGAGGTATCAACAACTGCAACAATAGGTGGATGAGATGGAATGGATGGCTCAAGAACTGGATCTAAAGTGAGAACACTAATGTTCAAGAAGCCAAATGTCTCCTCTAAATGATGATTCACACTAGAAGTGTGATGAACAGTTGTAGGAACGGAAGCACCATTAGAAGCAAAATCTGCAAAGGAATACAACTGAGATGAGCGATCCACCACCCCAGTAGCAATAACCTCTCTACTCTCCAAGTCTCTGATGATAACAGAATCAGGTGTGAACTCCACAGATCTCCCATTGCCTCCATGTGTGATCTGATATATGGAAAGAAGGTTGTTTGTCAAATGAGGAACATGCAAGACATCCTGAAAAGTGTTGTCCTCAAAACTAATATACCCCTTCCCTATAACACTCATGTATGTATTGTTTCCCATCAAAATAGGAGACATAGTGCAAGGCTCAAAGGAAGTGAACATAGACTGCGAAGATGCCATATGATGAGATGCTCCTGAATCTAGAATCCATCTCCTTGATCCAAGACCTAAATAAGCACAAAGAGCATGTCCCTTCATATCTGATGAAGTATGTAAACCAGTTGTGCCCCTGTCATGCTGCTCTGAAGAAGAAGAATGAGGGGAAGGAGATGATGCAGACATCCTAGAAGGAAAATCAATCTGATGTTTCTAAAGAAGATACTTTAGCTCATCAATGTCCTTATAGAAACTATGTTTTGCATGTCCTTCCCTCTTGCAATATGCACGTGTAACCTTCTCCTTCTTAGATGATTTCCCCTTAGAAGAGGAGGATTAATCTAAGGACTCCTTTTTTTGCTCATGAGATTTGGAATCCTTTTTTTTTTGTTTCTTTCCTTTTCAGGTATAAAAGCTTTTTGATCTTTGGGCTCTTGTGATGCAATAAGTGCCTATGATGTAGAAGGTTTCAACTTGCCCATTCTAGCCAACTTGGCCTACTCCTGAGTGAGAGAAGAAGAAAAATCATCAAGGGAAGGCATAGTAAATCTAGTACCAAGAGCATCTCTAGTGGCATAAAAGGTAGATACAAAAATTGAATAATCTAGTCCAAGCTTAGAAAGAATGGACAATATCTACTAAGAGTCCTTCTTCTGAATACCACACTGTGTCAAATACAATCTAAGAGACTTGAGTTTAGTGAAAAACTCTTGGATGTTGTCAAAATCCCTAGGATTTAAGCCAATAAGATCATTCTCCAACTAGAATCCTCTCATAGTATCCTACTTCCCAAACAAAGACTCCAAAGTAGTCCAAATCTGATGGGGTGTAGTGCAAGACTCAACATGAAAAGGAAGATCAAGAGAAATAGATAGACATAAAGTACCAAAAGCCTCATCACACCTATTAAACCACCTTCTCTTTTCAGTAGCACCTGTAGGTTCAACTTCTATACCCATGGTCACCCTGTACAACCCTTTGTGCATCAAATGAATTTACATTTTTTTTTCCAGCCAAAGTAGTTGAATGGAGTAAGGGATGCAATATTATGTGAATCCATGATAAAAGACAATAGTATATACTCTCAATGCAAAAAAAAAAAATCTCTTCGATCTCAAAAAATTAGTCTCAATTGCACATTTCCCAAGAAAATAACCAAGAAATGAAAAGCTGAGATCTGACAAAAAAATTAGATACCTAGTAAAAATTCTAGAAAAATCAAGTATGAGATCTATATAGAGGACAGAGTCAGCTTTCTGATGCCACGAGAATGGTGAAAAACAGAGTTCAGAGTCAAAAGTTATGCCTCCTAGACTGAAAACAACTACTTCTGACTTCAGAGGCTGAACTAAGCATCAAAAAAGAAAAAATAGTAAATCAAACCTACACCATTAGATAGTGCCCGAAACCAGCTTTTTGATGCCTATTCATTTTTTAAAAATAGACACTGTATGCAAAAGTTACGTCTGATTCCGTGAAAGTGCTCCAAACTGCCCAAGTAGACCCTCAATAAGCCTTGGGGGCTAAAAAAAACTCATCCCTTGGTCGCATGTAAGACCAGGGGGCTAGTGGTTGGGCTAAGCCTGAAGTCGTTGGTCACCCACGTGATCGCGGCGGTGGTTGGGCATGGAGCGCTTGGTCCCCAATATAGCTTGCAGCTGGCGCGAAGGAGCCCGCGGGCGTTGATTGAGGTTAGCGGTGGATGGGTGGGGTGCCGCCTAGTGGCCGCCACTCCTGGTGGCCATCAGGTGGTGCAGTGGTGGTGTGAGCCCTTTTAAACTAGGAACACTTTTCAAAGTGCATTTATATATATATATATATTTTTTTTTAATTTTCGTGACTTTTTCTTCCTCGTGAAGCATGCTCAAGAGGCCGTATGACCTCTCTGGAAAAAAAAAATTGCCTTTTTTTCAACAGCTCCAAAATCGATGAAACAATAGGCATTCCTAGGGTTTTTGGGCACTGCGAATGCAATGGTGACCTCCATTTTTCCCAAAAATGCCCAAAAAAAAGGCTACCCCTAGATCTTGCAAAAATATCCCTGGATTGAAACCATTGCACTTAAAAAATCACTGTAAGGCAATATCATTCAAAAGAAAAATAGGAAGCTGCAAATCTAAAGTTGTGATACCATGTAGAAGTTGATAAACCAACCTCACAGACCCTAGTGAACACCTGCAAGCAATAACCTGTCACAAAGAAAAGATATCTAGAACAACAAAGCTGCTTTGCAAGCCTCAAGCGAAAAATGCATTAAAGAGAATGAATAATTATAATGAGATCAATCCTTAAGAAAGGAGATCAAACCCTAAAAGGAAACCCTAGTGTGCACACTTAATAATTAATAAATTATTAATTATTAATGTGCCTACGTTTAGATTAAGTAAAACTAAAGTGATAAGTGACTTAATTAATTAACCAATATGATTAAATTAATTAAGTGAAATAACTTAATACTCTAACATTATAAACATGGTATCCAAGAAGGACATGACATGCTATAAGATCTCATAGGATTTTAAACTAGTGTGGCTCCTTCAATCCACATAGCATGAAGTCAAGCCTAAATTAGAAAATTAAAATCTAGATTCATATTGTTGTTGAGGATTTTGAACTATTGTTTCCCCCTCAATCTATGCATGAATGAACTTATGATATCATAATAATATAAACAATAATTATATTTAAGAGGGGTGCATTGTTGTGGATCTAATTTGAGGAGATGAGAGTGAAAAATGAACACATATAACAATGTGTTGGCCCTAGTATGTGAAAAGATAAAATAGTGTAAGTACATATTTAAAGCGAAAACAAAAGTAAAGGGGCACTACCATCATCCAGTTGGGTTTGTGAAGTTTCCTCCATTTTCATCCTCAAACTGAACCTAGAAACACAAAATTCTGCAATAAAATGATAAAGGAGGGGGAGAAGGGTCAAAAAGGGGGGTCGAATGAATCCCCCTTGACCCCTTCGAGCGAAGGGGTTTCTCAAACCCCTTTTTTTGAAATTTTTCTTTGTTTTCATTTAAAAAATGTGCCAAAAAGAGATGACATCACAAAGGGGTTCACTCAAATGGGGGGTTCAAGCAAATCCCTTTTTTGGTTCATACGAACCCTCCCTTCAAGCGAACCCCTAAAACTAAAAAAAAAAAAAAATTGGATCATTTTTTTAATTTTCCTTCCTCAACATCCATTGGAAAAAAATTTCTTCATAGGAGTTCAAGATCCATAAAGAAATTGAATGATGTGGACAATAAATAATGTCTAATTTTTTTAATGCATATACCATAGCTAGTGCTTCCCTTTCTGTAGTGGTATAGTTCTTTTCTACAATAGAAAAATTCCTAATAGAAAAAGCCATAGGATGGTCCTTAGTTCCTTTGGGTTGAGTGAGCACTACCCCTATGGCTATACCGAAGGCATCTACTTGAATATTAAAAGGATTGTTCCAATCTAGAAATATTAGAATTGGTGCCTTTGTAATTTTCTACTTTAGGGTGTCAAAGGATCTTTATGATTCCTCATTCCATTCTATACTCTCAAGAGATCCTCTAATGAGGTGGTGATACCATCATCACCTTGTTGAACAAGACAACTAAGAGGGGGGTAAATTAGTTGCACCAATTTAACTCTTAAATTTTTTTTATCGAAAATCAATCACAAATCATTACTTTGCTAAATGATTAAACATTTAATGCAAAGGTAGAAACTGAAAAAGCATCACACAGACACAATAACACCAAATTTACATGGAAAACCCAATAAGGGAAAAACCATAGTGAGGATTATCTCACACTATAGAGAATACCAAAACCGATTACAAAAGGCTCATTGTGAAAACAAGGAATCATTGTTTGGATCAGGACTCACTTTCCAAAAAGGGTTAACTACCTGGAGGGCTCACTACAATCTAGAGATACAAAGAAGATATAAGAGATATGTTACACAAAGAAGAAAATCTCAATGAAATAGAGATTTCCACCATGATTCACTCAACAACTTGCAGACATGCATGAATGATAGAGTACACCTTCAACTCACTACATCTAGAAACTCAACATTTAGGATTAGCACTAATCTACCACACTCGAATCACATACATTAATCTTGATCTATATCTTTTTCACTATCTATTTTTGCTTCTTTCACCACTAACTCATCCTATATTTATACCATCTTCAGCTTTGAAACATATCCAAAGTTGGTCAGCCATTATTTAATTTCAAATTAGGTCAGTGCCAAAAAATTCTAGGGTGGAATTAGAATGAGGGTTACCCTAACACACACTTGATGAGGATCCAAATAAGTCCCAATTCACTAACTTTGAAAGTAGTGTTTAACACAAGGTTGGCCAAACCAGTGTAGAACACATAGAACAATTAAGCACTCTCAACCCTTAGCATGATCCAATCCCTCTAGACACTAGAATTATCTTCAACTCAATCATAACAACTTAACTCTAGAATCACAAGACATAAGATTCAACCAAAAATAAATTTAGACCAACAATATTTCTCTTGGACCTCAACCAGATACATAGAAAAGCATATTTTACAACTAGTGAACATAACTCGCATTGTACAATGAATCAGAGACCAAAAATTTGGATATAACAACTTCCAAAAATCATGATCAACATATCTAAACCACACAAACATAGGATAAAATATCAAAGAAAAACCACGGAGCAACCACTAAAACACCTACAACCTTTCTTCATTACAATTTTCTCAAAATCTTTAACATATACAACCCATAACCTGCAACCATGACATTAATGACAACAACACCTAGTTCATAACTAGTTAACCAGTTGACATCAATGACACCATCTTCATTCTTGCAACAAACCATTTATGAACTTCCTATGATATCATGTGTACCCTAAAAAAAATTAACTTCCAGTACATTCTTTGGTGGCAGTAAGCTTAGAAGCAAAGAAACTTTCATGGGGTCTACCATTTTAACCCTTCTTCACATAGAATATGGCCTAAGAGAGTCCTAAAGGGTATTTCAAAGGTACATTTCTTCAAGTTCAGGGATACCTACATACTTCTACACCTATTTAACATCATTCAAAGGACTTGCACATGACCTTTTAAAAGCCCATAGATAGTCTAGTCATCCAAATGCACTTCTAGAAAATTATGAATAAAATAATTAAAAATATTGATCATTATCCTACTAAATATCATAGGGGCATTCTTTAATCCAGTGTTCATCACTGTATACAGGTGGGTGCAAAAAGATGGGTAGCCAATTTGTGGCCAAATTTTTAAAAAAGTTTTGAAAGCTCATAATGTAAGCGCATTATAACGCAATGTAAGCACATTATAACACACTCGCGTTATGGCTTGGTGTGTTAATCCTAAGGCTCAGCCACAATGAGCCCATAATGTGAGCACGTTATAATGTGCTCACTTTATGAGGCATTAAAAGAAAAGAAAAATGAATTTGAAATCATTTTCATTGTGACTGTGTTTTTTTTTTGCTCATGGCCAAAACCATTCATTTCCACGCTTGCATTCTAGGAGGAACCATTTTGCAATATTTTTTGTCAAATTGTTGTTGTTTCATCGGTAAGATGTTGCCACATCGACGAGGATGTGTGAGAGGTAAGGATTGTTTTTTTTTTTTGTGAATTTGCTAGTTTTAAGTTGTTTTGACATTTATTTTTTGAATTTGTAGATGTTAATGAACCTACAAAACCTCCTTAAAATCCTCAACAAGCACAACAACAACAACAACAACAAAAAATCCTCAAGTTCAACAACCACAACCACCCTCCACCAATCCCTCAACATCCTCCTGAAACTCAACAAAACTTAATGAGTGAAATTGAAAACAATAAAAAATAAATTGAGGAGTTAATTAGGAGGTTGAATGATCCAAACGGTTCAATCATGGAAAGAATGAACCTAGAAAATTCACTTAAGGAAATGTTAAAACATGTAGATTCAATCAACAAACAATTAACTGGTTAGTAAGATAGGAGGCAGGCAGCTAGGAATTATTATCGGGATAAATTATCATATAAAGATGTAAAAGATCTAAAAAATTACAAAATTTGATTTGTGCTCATTATTCACTGACCTACGCACAAATAAAAATCTTACCCTCAATGCAAAGAGGTTTCCTATCCATTGGTGCCACCACCAATAGATTAGGACCTTTTTTTGGGATAGGTGGCACATGGTTTTTAATTACCCACCATGCAACAATTGTGAAGTCCCACAATATTTCCTGAGGAAACTATACTGTGAGTTCATCTTGAACAAAATCCTGAATTATTTTGATATGAGGGACTTCTAGGGGAGAGGTTGGGGGTCAGCTCAAGATAGACCTGGTGCACATCAGGATCCTAGGCGGAAAGTGAGATGACCTCTTGCTAGGCCACCTCATGAGCATATCGTTATCCCTTCCATCACAAAGGAGAGTGTTGAGGTAGACACTTTGTAGGCCATCAACTCTTTGACCTAGAGTGTTATCCAACATGCCATCCCTATACTACAGTGCCTTCCATGGGAGTCTTCAAGTGGTGGGCTTTGATCCCATTTTTGTCATGCTTGCGGGGTGACTTGTTCATATGACCCCACTGACACTTAGGAGGCTACTACATAGGATACATCTGTAGCTATGGAGATAGCGAGGGAAGCTAAAATTTTGAATGAGGTCTATGGCATCAATTCTCAAGTAAGTGTTAGCATGTTCATTGAATTTAATTTATTAAATTTCAGTTTTGAAATTCAAGATTAACTAATTTAGTTTTATGATTTTAATAAAATTTCAGGGTCACGGTATTGATATTGGATACACCAGCCCTACACCTTCTTATTTTTCCACTACATCTACCATTGAGGTATGTAACTAGTAAACAATTATAAATTTATTACATGTTAATAGCATTATTTTATGAATGGTATTCTAATATGTGATATTGGATGTTGAATAGGCTAATAGTGGAGGTTTCAAGGGAACACTTCTCAGTGCCAGTGGACTTAGACAAACCTACACACAGGTAATAGAATAAAGAGTTTAACTAATGAATTGTACTTAATATATTTTTGTAGTTTATATTCATATCATTGATTGCATTGCATTGTACATATTTCAAACTCAAAGCATTACTTCACATTCCATAACTAATAACTAGATGTTGATAGATGAAAAAATTTCAACTACAATATAGTTGTTTAGAAAGTCAACATAAGAAGTGATGCAATTACTTCACATAGTATAAGTAATAAGTAGGAGAAGCTTCCAATTGCATTTTCTTGTCATGGAATTTCATGAGACCACTTTTTACAGAGGCATCTTTTCAAACAGTTCATTGCCTTGTCTATTCTATGGATACTTGGAAAAAATATATGAAAGAATAATAGTAAGTAATAGCATAGACAAGGCAATGAGTTGTTTGAAAAAATGCCTCAAAGCAATTTGGTCTTATGGTGATGTCCATCACCATGAGACCCAATTTCTTTGAGGCACTTTTTCAAATAGCTCACTACCTTTTCTATGCTACCACATTTTCCATACATGTCTACCAAAGCATTTTATCAAACAGTTCATTTCCTTCCTGCTATGGCTAAAAGCTTAAAAAAGGTATTTTCCAACAAACTATGGATGCTTGGAAAAAAATATATCAAAGTATAATAGTAAGCAATAGCATAGACAAGGCAATGAGTAGTTTGAAAAAATGCCTCAAATAAATGTGGTCTCATGGTGATGGAATGCCATTCCATCACCACGAGACGACATTTCTTTGAGGTATTTCTTCAAATAGCTCACCACATATTCTATGCTACCACATTTTCCATACATGTGTACCAAAGAATTTTATCAAACTACTCACTTCATAACTAAGACCACACTATACCATCCACCCCATCCCAACATAATACCATAGAGAAGGCAATGAACTATTTGAAAAAATGCCTCAAAGAAATGCAGTCTTATAGTGATGGAATGCCATGACACATTTGTTTGTAATGGCATTCCATCACGATGAGACCCTGTTTCTTTGAGGCATTTTTTCAAACAATTCATTGCCTTCTCTATGCCACCAAAATTATTGTACATGTCAATGAAAGCATTTTATCAAATGGTTCACCATCTTGCTACTATGGGTAAAATCCTAAAAATATGTGTTTTCAAACAAGGTATGGATAGGGAAAATAGTAAGCATGATAGTCAAAATTATATAGTTTAATAAGCACTCATAATTTTGTTCATTATCTCATACATTATAAGTCATGAAGTGGATCACTACTGTAGTTTTTGTGATTGAATAATGGGTATGTGTAGGATCATGATGGGCCAAAAAGTGGCAATATGATGGGTATTTGTAGGGTATGTGGCTGGTGACTTTTTTTTAACCCAAAATTAATGAAACAAAAAGGGTTTTTAAAATATATTCTTAGCTTTCCACCAATATAAATTATGCTTCACTTTGAATTTAATAAATTATTATTATTCATTTTCTATTTGAATTACGACTAAAGTCCTAATTGATAGGTTGAGTGAAAAACATTTATAGCTTTCAAACGGTATCACATTTTTTGAATTTGAAACATGCATCACATTCTATTCTTCGTATACTATAGGATTAAAAAAAAATGAATTTCTTGAATTTTTTACCAAGTTAAGGTGGTTAGATGTACAATTTTTTATATTTTTTAAAATTTGTAATAAAAAATCATAATTAATTATTTACATGGAAAAAAATTACAAAAATATGCATCACATCGGACACAAGTCCTCTACTTATATCTAAAATATTATAAAAATAATATCATTTTATTGTGGTTAGGGTGGTGAGACACCTACTTCTTATTTTTCCAAATTTAAGTACTACTGCATTGAAATTTCAAATTTTCACTAAATAGATTTTGTTTAAAAAATAAACCTAGTAGTTTAGAAACTACATTCAATTTTCTTCAAATTCTATTGTTACATATTTTTGAAATAATATAGATAACTTATTCAAATTTTTACGTCAAGTTGCCTAACTTTGATTTTTTTGAATTTTTTGCCACTTAAGGGCTTGTTTTTTCCATGATGATCCTACACATACCCTAATTTGTTGTTTTATTTTTAGATTTTGCAAGCAGATACACCTCTAAATTTTTAGAGGGAAATGGACATTATTGTTTTATCTTATATAGACTCCTCGATGACTTTGACAAGGGAGGTATGAGGCAAATTACTAAATTTCAATTTACATTCATTGTTATAGATGTTAGTTAGTGAAAAATCAAACCATTATTGATTCATAGTTTAATTTCTATTTGGATGGTTTATATAGGGCTTCAGCATGCCTCGGCATGGGAATTTTAATATTTCCCTCATGGAGAGTGATCATTAGATGGCGGTAAGTGATTATTTTGTTAAATATATCATTTTTTATTATGTAATTTCTATATATTAATGTCTTTACTTCTTATTGTAACATATAAGACTTGACCAAGAACTAAACCATAGGAGGAGCACCAAGAGCACTCCTTGACCACAACATAAATGAGTGATAAGACGTATTGCCATTTGATCAAAAATCAAAGGGAAATAGTTTATTTTGAGAGCATGGAGAGCAATGACTTTTGATTCTAGATCCCTTTGTTGTATGCCTATATGGAATTTTTGTACATATTTTGTATTGGATATATTTGACATTGTATGTCTATATGGCATTCTCGTAAGCCTATATGGCTATTTTGTACCTATATTTTATACTTATATTGACATATATTTATGTATATTCCTACATGGATATTTTGTTAATGCAAAAAAATTTATTGATGGTGTCCATATTTGCATTATAAATTCATGGTTCAATAGATATGAGTTACGTGCATTCAATTGTATACTTTACAACTTACATGTATACTTTGTGGCTTACGTGTATTTCAATGTATACTTTGTGACTTACGTGTTTTCATGCGTATACCTTGTATTCATACATATACTTTGTATTAATTTGTGTATACTATGTATTCGTGTGTATACTTCAAGGCTTACATGTTTTTGAGTACTTGTGCTTCCCTTATTCACATGTATGTGCTTGACTTATTCACATGTATACTTATTAATTGGTTAGCCCCAATATTGATCATTGTTGTCCTTCATGGTTTATCTTGAATATTAATTGATTGATGTTAAACAAATTTATTAGTCGATGCTAAACAAATTCAATATTTCTAAGAATAGTAGTAGAGTTACAAATTTCAAAATTGCACAAATTGAAAAGAAAAGATTAACTATAATTAAATGCATTGATTATTAACTTGATAACTGATTAAGAATGAGTATAAAATATATCAAGAGTTGAGCCTTCTAGAATGGCAACTGCCAACTAGAAAATAGGCAAAGCATTCCCAATACTTTGAAAGTAATAATCCACCCAAAGTTGCAACAGGAGAGAAGCCTTATTTAAGATCCTTTAGCAATGTATTTCCTAATGCTCCCTTATTCTTACATATCTCAATTTAGTTTAATCCAAAGAGTTCCATGAAATGATTTATCTAAAAGTAAAAAACACGTTTTCGATTGGTATTCCATGAAATGTTTCATAAAAAAAATCCAATATATTTAATCTTTTGATTGGAATTTACTCAATTAAGCAAAGGATACATATTCTTCATAACACTTGCAAAAAATAATACTCATAGTAGATGATGAGTAGTTAACTTCTTGACACATTATCGTACAAACATTTATCCTGAATAGTCTTTAAAAATTTTCACAGCATAATCCTCATAGTGCAAAATGAATTGTTATGTTCTTGATCCATCACCATATAAACATGTTGAAAGATGTATATGTCAACTTTTTGCAATATTATTTCTTATATAGGAAATGGATTTGGGAGAAAGCAAGTTATAATTTATAATACAAATAAGAAATGGACTCAATAGTGGAAACTTTATTTATCACACCAAATAATAAATATATGTGAGAGCATCACTTGTTTCTCTTAGACTCCAATTTTCAAGTATAACAAATCATTTCAAATGAAAATGACAAAATGCTTCACAACCAAAGTTGTTAATTGAGGAAAAATTAAATGTTTCCAAGTTCCACCATTGTATGCATTTACAATTGATTGTATATTGTTGTAAGGGAAAGGAGGATAATTAAAAAAAATCTTGCGCTTGCTAGACTTGACAATGATCATATGTTTTTTGTGTGGAAAACTTGGACTTCTCAATCGTCGTGTAAATGTTTCTATTTTCGATTGTTTTGCATTCCATCATAAGGGATCAAGCTAGTTGAACGTAGCTTAGAGTGATTATGTGTGTTTGGGTGTGAAAGAAGACCATGCCTAGCGTAAAAAATACCTATCGGGACATGTTGGAGCAGTTTGTTTGGTCACACAAGTTGCAAAACGAAAGTTTTGCAACTTTACACTACTTGCATTTAACACTTTTTCCATCAAGTGAAAACTAGACACTATGGGAAAACGACTTTGAGATAACAAAAATTGAGAGAGGTTATTATAGAGGGGCCCATCACAATCTCATAGGATCAGACATAGAGTTCATAAGTGTCATAGTTTCTGAGTAATATCTCGTCAAAGTTTGTTTGCTTTTGCACTTTGGACCCTTAAGGGATCGAGCTGGTTGAACGTAGCTCAAAGTAACTCCACATTTTTTGGTGCAAAAGAGGACTATTACTAGCGTAAACATACCCATCCATATGCATTGGAATGATTTTTTTGGTCACACGAGTTGCATAACAAAAGTTGTACCACTTTGTAACTTTCAACTACTTGCATTTGACAACTTTTTCCCCTAGTGAAAATTTTTCACCATGGAAAAACGTCTCTGAGATAGCAAAAACTGAGAGAGTTTTTTGTAGAGGGGCCTAACATGACCCCATAGGCTTAGACAAGAATTTTCTAAGTCTCACAGTGTCCGAGTAACATCTCGTCGAAGATTGCAGACATTTTGCACTTTGGACTCTCGAGGGATTGTGTCGATTGAATGTAGCTCAAAGTGATTCAGTGTGTTTGGGTGTGAAAGAGGATCATTCATAATGTAAATGTACCCACCTGAATACATTGGAATAGTTCATTTGGTCACATGAGTTACAAAATGAAAGTTTCACCAATTTGTAACTTTCAACTACTTGTATTTGACAACTTTTTCCCCAAGTGAAAATTTGCCACCACGGGAAAATGCCTCTGAGATAGAAAAAATTGAGAGAGGTTATTTTAGAGAGGCCCAACATGATCCCATAGGCTTAGATGATAATTTTTTAAACATCACGGTATCTAAGTAAAAACATGCTGAAGTTTGCAGCCATTTTGCACTTTGGACTCTTAAGGGATTCTAATAATTGAATGTAGCTCGGAGCGATTCAGTGTGTTTGGGTGAAAAAGAGAAAAATTCCTAGCATAAACGTACCCACCCAAATACATTGGAACAACTCATTTGGTCACATGATTTGCAAAACAAAAGTTGCACCACTTTATAACTTTTAACTACTTGTATTTGGCAATTTTTTCTCCAAGTGAAAATTCGCCACCACGAAAAAATGCCTCTAAGATAGAAAAAACTGAGAGAGGTTATTATAAAGGGGTCCAACATGATCCCATATGTTTAGATGATAATTTTCTAAGAATCATGGTATCCGAGGAATAGCATGCTGAAGTTTGCAGCCATTTTGCACTTTGAACTCTTAAGGGATTCTACCGGTTGAATGTAGCTCAGAGTGATTCAACATATTTAGGTGCAAAATAGGACCATTCCTAGCATAAACACACTCACCTAGATGCATTGGAATAGCGCATTTGGTCACATGAGTTTCAAAATGAAAGTTGCACTACTTTGCAACTTTCAACTACTTGCATTTGACAACTTTTTCTCTAAGTGAAGATTTGTCACTACGGAAAAATGCCTCCAAGATGGAAAAAACTTAGAGAGGTTATTATAGAGGGGCCCAACATGATCCCATAGGCTCAGACGAGAAGTTTCTAAGCATCACGGTATCCGAGTAACAACATGCTAAAGTTTAAAGTCATTTTGCACTTTTGACTCATAAGGGATTCTACCAGTTGAATGTAGCTCGAAGTGATTTAGCGTGTTTGGGTATGAAAGAGGACCATTCCTAATGTTAACATACCCATCCGGATGTGTTGGAACAGTTTATTTGGTCACATGAGTTGTAGAACGAAAGTTGCACCACTTTGAAACTTTCAACTACTTGCATTTAACAACTTTTTTTCCAAGTGAAAAGTCACCACCACGGGAAAACGCCTCTAAGATAGATAAAATCAAGAGAGATTATTATAGAGGGGTCTAACGCAATCCCATAGGCTCAAACAAAAATTTCCTAAGCATCACGGTGTCTGAGTAACAATCCATCGAAGATTGCAACTAGTTTGCATTTTGGACTCTTAAGGGACTCTACCAGTTGAATGTAGCTCAGAGTGATTCTACTTGTTTGGGTGCGAAAGAGGACCATTCCTAGCATAAACCCACCCATCCAGACATGTTGGAATAATTTTTTTGGTCACACAAGTTACAAAATGAAAATTGTACCACTTTGCAACTTTGCACTACTTGCATTTGACACTTTTTCTATCAAGTGAAAACTGGACACAACTAGAAAACCATTCTGAGATAACAAAAACCAAGAGATGTTATTGTAGAGGGGCCCAACGCGATCTCATAGGTATAGATAGACGCGATCTCGTAGGTATAGATAGAGAGTTGGTAAGTTCCATGGTTTCAGAGTAATAGCCTGTCAAAGATTGTTTTCCTTTTGCACTTTGGACCCTTAAGGGATCGAGCTAATTGAACGTAGCTCGGAGTGATTTTGTGTGTTTGGGTGTGAAAGATTACCACACCTAGTATAAATTTACCCATTCATATGCATTGAAACATTTTTTTTGGTCACACAAGTTGCAAAATAAAATTTGCACCACTTTGCAACTTTACACTGCTTGCATTTGACACTTTTTCCATCAAGTGAAAACAGGACACCACAGGAAAATGACTCCAAGATAACAAAAACCAAGAGAGGTTATTGTAGAGGGGGCCAACACAATCTTGTAGGCTCAGATGAAGAGTTCATAAGTGCCACAGTTTCTGAGTAATATCCCATAAAATATTGTTGCCCTTTTGCACTTTGGACCCTTGAGGGATCGATCCGATTGAATGTAGCTCGAAGCGATTCCAAATTTTTAGGTGTGAAAGAGGACCATTCCTAGCATAAAAATACCCATTCAGATGTATTGGAATAGTCTATTTGATTACATGAGTTGCAGAACAAAAGTTGCACCACTTTGCAACTTTTACATTGCTTGCAATTGACATTTTTTCCATCAAGTCAAAATTGGACACCACAGAAAAATGACTCTGAGATAACAAAAACTGAGAGGTTATTATAGAGGTTCCCTACGTGATCCTAATTCCTCAGATAGAATTCCTATAACTAACATGGTATCCGGGTAATAGGCCATCAAAGATTGTTTCCCTTTTGCAATTTGGACTATTAAGGAATTATGTTGCTTGAATTACAAATGTTTGAAGGCAATAATAAATTTCAATATTTGAGTAAATCTCATTACAAGTGTTTATTTCAGTAGACTATATACTATATTGATATTGATATATAATCATTAGGTTGAATTGTTTTAATAAATGAAGTTTTTATAATAAGTTAGTCAATTGGTGCTAGTTATAGTATGGAGAGAATAAAAGAAGAAAAAGAATAATTAGTAACCATCAATGGTTATTACACTCACTATATTAATAATATGATGTTTACAATAAAATGAGATTTTTTTGGTTGTCCTAATTCTTATGTTTGTTCTACACTTGTCTAATATGCTTCATACACTGTTCTGAAACCCAAGTGCTTATACTTGTAGACAGAATGCTTAGGTACTTCGTTCTCACATATCTTTTACAATGTCACTCATACATTCGATATTCTCTTATAATATCTACATCATAGGTGCTCATGATGAGGTTAACTTCAAATGAATAACTTGAGATTCTCTCTCTAAGCTTCACATGCTTTTTTATAATGGCTTCAAATCAGAATTGAGATTTGTCAAGATAATATCATCAAAATAAGGATGTTGCATTGATTTTTTGGCTGAGATTCTCTTCGATGGCTCATAAATCAAAATTTTCTACAAGGAGAGACCAATCAATTTTTAGTAGTTTACTTACAAATATGCAAAGTAAAATAAAAAAAAGAAAGAGCATCCAAAATGGAAATGAAATGAAAATAGATGGAAGGCACTTACAGACAACAAATCCACACCATTTGGTTCTAGCTTGGGAACAACAAAGCATAAATCTTGATGCTTCCATTGAGGATAGGCATGCTAGTCTCTCAACTTAGTCACTCTTGGTCATACATCTTCACTAGGAGTTCCAAGATACCCACACAACACCTATCATGAATAGAATAACTTGAAATTCAAGATGCTCTTATAATGTCTACATCATAGGTGCTCATGATAAGGTTATTTATTCAAATGAATAACTTGAAATTCCCTCACCAAGCTTCACAATTTTTTTATAATGGCTTAAAATCATTATTGGTATTTTTCAAGATCATCAAATTAAGGATGTTGCATTGCTTTTTTGGCTGAGATTCTCTTGGATGGCTCATAAATCAGCATTTTCTGCAAGGGGACACCAATCAATTTTTAGAAGGTTACTTATAAACAAGCAAAGTAAAATTGATAGAATTGGCATCATAAAAATTAATGTGCATACAAGTATAAATTAATAAGAACCAATGTGCATACTTACAAATTAATCCAATGAACCATCTGGGTCTTCTCTACTCTTTATTGTGTCAAGTATTACTTCATGGTCAAAATCATGGACCTTCCACAAGGTCTTTTTCAAAGGTCTACCCCCATATTTAGTCAAATAAACATTGGATGCCATGACAAGGTTCGAGTAATGAAGAATCTTACGATGCGTGTCAAAGTCCTGAAACAACCAATATTTAACACTCTTATGTGGGTACCCTCTAAACCACGTTCCAATAACAACAACTGAGCCTGTAGGGTATTTGATGTTTTCTCCATCTATATTTGGGGCCTCCAATTTCTTTCTGGCCTCAACACAATGACACAAGTAATAGTCAGTTCCCTCTTTGTTATATTCATTTTCAATAACTACATAAACATGCCCTGCATTGATATGTGCAACAAATCTCTTGAAATTAGTCAACATTACGAATACACTTCGAAGTAAGATAACAATAGGAATTTCAAAAACTAAGCAAGTAGATATATTACCTGGTTGAACTAGATCTAATATGTGATCAAAGTCAATTGATGATTCCATCTGTGTTAGTTCCAATTGCATCAGAGGGAGATATGTGTGAAGTGGGCTAAGATAACTTGTCAACCATTTTTCAACCCACTCCTCTAACTCACAATCATTTTAGGTTTTCATTGTACATGAAGAACAAAAACATGCCATCTCTCATGTATTGATACTCCATGAACCTGCATCTGAGCTAAGGAAAGAGTGTAGCTCACTTGATCATGTTAGTGTACAATAATCCCCATATGGTGCAATGTTAGTATCATCCATCAACCAAAAAAATATATGAACTAAAGATGTACCTTCATTACTTGGACCCATCAAAGCATTACACCACTCGACGGTTGATTTTGCATCTTTCAATTTTGCATTGTTTTTATACTTTAACTCTTCTCATGTTAATGCTCTTTTCACACATGCTCCTGCACCATCATGCTCCCCCTTTCCATGCCCGACCTCACAAAAGTTCCACATATGTTGAACACTTGTAATGACATGCATCCTGCTCAACCAGTAGAACATGTGTGAGTTCTTGAACTGTGTTGCACAGTTATCCGACCATATTATATGTCGACCATATGCCATGCCCCTCTGAGCCAAATCACTATAGAACATCTGAAAGAAACCTTTCACAAACTATGGAGAATGTGTGCAATCATCACTAATATAAAATTGATACTCCCTCAATACCTTCTTTTGGTCCTCTATACTATCAGTAGCATGAATGAATGCTATGTTCACAAATATCGAAACCTGTGTGGAGTTGTAATATTGTGACTGCACCTCACGTTGTGGCTATAGAGTGTAGTTCTTTGTAAAGTCAACCATTTATACTATATTTCCAATTAGAAAGGTGTCCTTGAATAGCTTGAATTGTGTGTCTATCCATCAGGTTCTATGGGTATTCCTTGCATACTCATACACTATTTTGTCATGAAACATGGACATAAACTGATACACTGGAATCTTCTGAATAACCAAATCACACCTTTTTTCTTGATTACCATCTTTTGTAATGTATGCCACTGTTTTATACTTCCTAAACTCTACTAGTTTTTGTCTCACCTCATCTATGCTTTCCATATGTTGGCATATTGGCATACGCTACAAGCCACCACAACACTCACATGAACCATCCAAGTATGTTGTCCTATAGAATATTTGGCCATCTTCCATTTCACATAAATTTTTTGATAAGAACTCTCTTGAAGATGTTGGTGGGGCATCTATTCCACAATCCTGCAAAACATTATTAGTATGCAAATCTAAACATATAGAACGATAAACATCATAATGGTTAAAGAATTCAATATGTATTCTACAACAACAAGTAGTGTGTGTGTGTGATTTATATTGACATAAAAATGTTTAAGCATTTCAAAATATCTTTGTCAAATACTAATTTGAGGATAATCCTATTGAAATTTATGAAAAAATTGGGTTTGAGTCGTATCCAAAAAATGCTTTGGATGTGGCTCACGGTTCCGACTACCAATTCTTCTTCTTACCACATCCCTTTGATTTGGAGATGGCCTTGTGTTATTCTTCCAATACTCTTCAATTAGTTTTCTCAATGCTTCAACATTTTTTTTATCATTTCATGGGAGTCTCCCCGAGAATGCCCATAATTCATTTGAATCAGTACCCTCAATTCTTTGTCACCTTTGAACAGTTCTTAATAAAGTTTTTATACTAATTCTCATTTTTTCACTCATCTTTCTAATGCGACGATCTCTCTTTGTTTAACTACTTACCAAAGTCAATGTAATGACACATCGAGTGACATTACTCTCCTTTGAGTGTGAGGTCTTACCCAGACTCTCACAAGCATCCATTAGATTCTTCACAATAGTGCTTTCACTTGAAGCATTTGATGTTCTCAACCCAAGAGTCTTCATGATGTTTCTATACTTTATACCCCACATCATTTCAACAAATAGTTGACATATTGTGATCTCATTTAGCCTTTAAAAGAATAATTTCCAAATCTTATCAGCATATCTTCTACAAGTGTGTGCTAGAATCTTACCTTCCATGTGTTGCAAAATATCCTCATCAATATTAATCAAATACTTTGGCTTTCTACCCAAAATTATAGGCAGTGTTCTCCTAGGTACATACATCTCAACATTATGAATTTCATCAATATTTAAATGAGGTGGGCTAGATTTTGTACCTTCAATTGAGGTTGGAGTAGAAGACATACCTTGAGGTTCACATAGGGATGATGGTGTACCTTCTTCGTCAAATCTAAGTGATGATGTACTCTCAACTTGAGATGCAATGGACAATGTCCAACCATATTCACTTGCAGTAGATGGTGTCCCTCCATATTCACTTGTAGAAGATGATGTCCCTCCATATTTTCTCGTGCTTAATGGTGTCCCTTCGTATTCACTTGTGGTAGAGGGTGTGTCTCCAACTATGGTATCTGAATCTGTCTTACCACGATACTTTCACATTTGTGCCCTTTGTGCTGCCAATGCATGTTCTCTTTTTGATGGTTGAGGTTCCACTTCAATTGGCTTATTTTTTTCAATCATATCCAATTTCTTCTTTTCACGATATGCACTCAACCATTCTCTCTCTGCTTGTTAGGTTTCATACTCTTCCTCTGTTAGTTTATTCCTTGTTCATTTCCTCGGCATGGCAGATAATTTTACTTGTAGCATGGTAATGAGATGAATATTAGTTTTTAAAAAATGAATCCATACAAAGAAATGAAATATATTTCATTCAAGGCTTCATACAAAATACTTACAATCATCCTGTAGAAGAGTATTTCTATCATAGACAAAGGTCACATGATTTTTTTTATGGACCTCCTTAAGGAAATGTGGTAATGTGGCATGCCATGATTGCAGGATAAGCTCAAAATTGAAGCATGAACAAGGCATGTGAATCAAATTCTTTGTAAAAAAATTCAAATTCCTTGTAAAACAATTAAAATGCCTTGTCAAACAATTCAAATGCCTTGGCAAGCTAGTGGTGCATTGGAAAGCTAGTGAGCTCACTCACTAGCCTACCAATGTGGTAGGGTTGAGAAGGTAGGGGCAGCATATTCTTCATAGAAATGGGGTCTCATAGTGAATCATTGTGAGACCCCATTTCTATGAGGAATACGCTGCCCCTACCTTCTCAACCTTACCGCATTGGCAAGCTAGTGGAGCATTGGTAAGCTAGCTCACTCACTAGCCTTCCAATGAGATAGGGTTGAGAAGGTAGGGGCAACATATGCCTCATAGAAATGGGGTCTCACAGTGATGTACATCACCGTACGATGTCTCACGATGATGTACATCATTGTACGATGTCTCACAATGATGTACATCATTGTGAGACCCCATTTCTATGAGGCATAGGCTACCCCTACCTTCTCAACCCTACCGCATTGGTAGGCTAGTGAGTGAGTGAGCTAGCTTTCCAATGCGGTAGGGTTGACAAGGTAGGGGCAGCATATGCCTCATAGAAATGGGGTCTCATGGTGATGTATGTTGCCCCTACCTTGTCAACCCTACCACATTAGCAAGCTAGTAGAGCATTGGCAAGCTAGCTCACTCACTATCTTGCCAATGCAGTAGGGTTTACAAGGTAGGGGCAGCGTATGCCTCATAGAATTGGGGACTCACCACTATGAGTCCCAAATTCTATGAGGCATACACTACCCCTACCTTGTCAACCCTATTGCATTGGAAAACTAGTGAGTGTGCTCATTATCTTGCCAAGCTCACTAGCTTGTCAATGCAGTAGGGTTGTGAAGGTAGGGGCAGCATATGCCTCATAGAAATGGGGTCTCAGATCACCGTGAGACCCCATTTCTATGAGGCATATGCTGCCCCCTACCTTCTCAACCCTATCGCATTGGAAGGCTAGTGAGCTCACTCACTAGCCTTCCAATGCGGTAGGGATGAGAAGGTAGGGGCAACATATGCCTCATAGAAATGGGGTCTCACAATCACCATGAGACCCCATTTCTATGAGGCATACACTGCCCCTACCTTGTCAACCCTATTGCATTGGCAAGCTAGTGAGTGAGATCACTATCTTGCCAAGCTCACTAGCTTGTCAATGCTACAACATTTTGCATACATTTATACGAAAAAATTATTGTCAAACAATTCAAATGCCTTGTCCATGCTTCCATTTTGATCCATGATTGCAAGATAGTTTGCACCTTTCCCCATGTTGCTAACTTAGCCTTGAATAAAGAGTCTTGAAACAGTGGAGAGAAGGGTTAGAATTCCTTGTAGGTAGACTAATCAAGGAAACATTTAAAATATATCATAACATAAGTGATGAGGTAGGTTTAGTGATGAGGTAAATTTAGAAATAGAGATGAAAACCAAAATAGATTCAAAGATTTATCAATGTGGGAGGAGTATATTTCAATTTTTAGAGATGTGTATGGAAAATTTGGTAGCATAGATAAGGCAATCAGCTGCTTGGTATAATTTTTTGACAGAATACCTCAATAAGATATGTCCTCGTGGACTACAATGATTGTAGGATATGCAAAAAATAGATTTATTGAAAAGGCTTTAGAAAATTTCAAGCATATGAAAATTGTAGGTGTAAAACCAAATTCAACTACATTTCCCAACATCCCCCATGCCTATAACAAAATGAAAGTTTTGGAGAGTGGTATGCACATTTGTTGTGCAATTTTTCACACACATGCCCTAAATGAAGTAGGGACCCTCTTTCACTTCGGTTTTGGTATTTTGGCCCTTTCTTTTGAGGTTTGGTCTTGCCTAGGCATGTTTTTAAATTGTTTATTTTGAATGCCTAAGTGTTTTCCCTAGGTTATTCCTTGAAAATCGTAAGTTCTGGATGAATTTCGGGCTTTTGCTCGGATTCGTGATTTTCCGCCTTGGTTGGATTTTCCCGGATCCTGCTTGGACTCCGGCTGGACCCTTGTTGTTCGTGGATTTTCGATCTTCACGGATTTCCGTGTGGACTAGATTTTCCCAAATTCTGCCTTGTCGTCGGATTCCCGAATTCCTTCTTTGGCTGTCTTATCGACTGCATTAATGGCTCTGTGCGTGTTCTGAGAAATGTATTTAACTTGATTCAAAGATCTTTTGCACCATTATGCTCACTATTTGTTGTTGTCTGAGTTAAGAGCCACATCCTTAGAGTTTGTTCTTTGAGCTTTTGGCTTGGTTTTGGGACATTCAGCTTTGACTTGATTGATTTGGTGGTGATTTCTTGTTCATTATCACCTGTGTTCATAGTGGACACCCTTGAGCTTCACATTTGCTGCTTATGAGATCAATTCCTGCTTTATAATGGTATGTGTCTGATTGCTCTGCTTTGAATTGAATTACGAATGGCACGTTGGTATTGTGAGGGCTTGTGGGATTTGAATTCCTGTGTATTTGTTTATTTTGTGCTAGGGTTGTTCAGTATTACATCCTTTTTCATCTCTGAGGTGAGTTTTGAGTTCATGTGTTCACCTACATTTTAATGAATCTTGCCTGGGAGTAATTAGTAAACCCTAGTGATGACTTAACAGTTGAAACAACTAAATTTTGAACATGCTTATGTGCTAATGGCGGATGAGTAGGGTTTTTTAGACCTAGGGCAGTGCCATATCAGGTGATTTCATCTTAAGATTGACCTAGAATACAAAGAAAATTCATGAAAGGTCCATCCCAGACTTGCCCTAAGTTAAAAAATTTGAAATCCGTAGTCATGGCTCAACATCGCAGTCTGAGATAATCCATCCCTTCCAAATTTCAGTCACTGTAACCCTCTGAGGTCGGTGAGATGTCATGTAGACCATTCTATGTCATGTCAAAACCCTTCGTGGGTTTGCATTTGATTGCCCGGACACTGTAGGTCTCACGCCGAAGTCTTTCTGTCGGCAAGAAAAACCTCATCGCCAAGAGCTCATAGCGAGTTCCTTTCGTCTTGTCGATCTTCTGTAAGTTCGCTGAGACCTCCCCCTTTCAGCGAAACCTATCCTAGTGGCTTCCTTCGGCGAGACTCTTGGCAGTCGCCTAGACTTCTCAGTGAGCTCACAACTCTTGCCGAAACCTTCGTTCCAGGAATCCCCATTGGTTCAGAACTTTTCCTTAACCACAGATGTCTGCCAAGTCTGCATTTCTCCAAGATCCACTGTCTCCCAGATTTCCCGAAAATCCTCTTTGGCCCGTTCTTTGCAGAAATCCATCCCTCACGGATTTCCCCAAATTTTGGTGAGATATAAAGGAACATGAAATAATTGGATTCGTTTATAATTTGTGATGCATTTGATGATTATTTCACGTTATATTTGGATCTCTCATGTGATTTATTGATGAAAATGATTAGGTTTGATGGTTAAGCAGGTGTTTCTTAGTTTTTCCGTTGGAATCCGATCGGTTTGGAATTTCCCAAAATTCCTCTTTGGCTCAGATTCCATGGATGGTCTTGAAACCCAAAATCTATTGTGGTCATTTTATATGAAATGCATTCTAATGGTGTTTTTATGGATTAACCTTTATTTCCTATGGTTTTTATTATATTTTCATGTTGAGTGCAGGCTGAATCAAGCAAAGCAGTGGCTGGGTCTTCATTGTCTGATGCAGAGAGGATCAAGCTAGACATCAAGAGCAAGGTCCCTGAGAGCAAGATCACTTATGTCTGGTCAGGAGTCACTGATATGAATGTTGGCCTCTGGGACTATGAGGAATTTAAAGAAAGAATGGTGGCTGAGAATCCTCCTTTGGTTACTAGAAGGATGATGGAGTCAAGATTGTCACATGTTGTTGGTTTCCCTTCTATGGTGCAATGCTATGAGTTGGTCCTTGAGTGCGCCAGGCACTATGATCAGGACACACATAGGATTATTGGTCCTCAAGGGAGAGTTGTTACAAATCTCAACCCAGTCTCCATTGCCCAAACCTTTGACATGCCAGATAGATCTTATGTTGTGGGATTCGCCATTGAGGCAGCTTAGGAGTTCTACGATGACCAGACTGTGAAGTCATAGTAGCTAATCAACTCCTGGCTGGAGAAGCCCAAGTCCCACTATTCCAAGTTGCCTAAGCAGCTATACAGAGCAAAATTCAAGAAAGAGTACTATGATGCCATCAACTTTCTTAGCAGGGTGCTTGGATTGAAGAGTGTTGGTACATTTGAGAATTGGATGTGCCATGCGATTGTGAGGATGGAACAAGAAAAGATTAATTACCATTGGGCAGAGGTCATCAACCAAGTAATTCACAAAAAATTGTCCAATGTGTTGCAAACAAAGACCTTCACAATGACCTCATATTTGGTCTATTTGCTGGCTAGATTCCATCCCTACAGAGGATTAGATACGTAGGGAATTTTCAGACAAGATATCATTTATGAAGTTTTCCCTCAATTATATTTAGGAAGCTCAGACTACAGGAGGGAAAATGATGCATTTACCATGCATATTACCAGAATGCTTCAGGAAGCAGAGCATGTCAGAATTTTAGATCAAGCCGAGGAGCTCATCAAGAAATATGGAGCCTGGTTCATTCAATTCCCAACCTTCTCCTACATTTGGATTGATGGCTGCCAGAAAGCCCCATACAGACTTCCAAGGTATCCCACTGACCACATCATATTGTTGGAAGTCACCAGGCAGATTTGTGACTTCGATTCCATTGTCAAAAAGGACAAACAGAAAGCTGGATTCGGTGGAGACTTCCCCTTGAGGATTGGCAGTGGAGAGGTTTGTCCTTCCATTGGTTCCGCCCAAGCTTCTAAAGAAGAAATGAGTACTCTTGGTTTGTCCTTCCACTCTGAGAGGTCCATATTTGACATCACAAGAGAGGTTGAAAAGAAGGCCAGTAGAGAATATAGCCATAAGGTCAATTTAGAGGACTACTAGGCCAATTGTGGTGATGAGTATGAGGTTAGAAAGAAGAATTTATCCCAGCTTCCAGTTGATGCAGTCCGATTATACAATGTAAGGGCAGTGCCTGATCAATTGGGGTATGATGGGAACTTAATTCGGGACCATTCCTATGAAGCAGTAAAGGACAAGCCAATCAGTGATGTGGATTGGCTGGAGGAAGAAAAGACAGAGTTAAAACAACTAATGGACCCAATTCTCAAATTCACTAGGATGTGGCTAAAGCACAAACTATGGGAGCTAGAAAATAATGGTATACAGTGCACCTATGCTCTGATGGGAGATTTGGATTACCACTCCACCTCTGAAGAATCTACCCAGCATGATCCTAAAGGTAAAGGTAAACTAGACTCTCCTGTCAAAATTAAATCTAAAGGAATTCGAGAGGAAGAAGCCTAGGGAGCAGAAAAATAGAGGAGGCCAAAGGCCAAGAAGAGGACAAGGACTAAGAAGTCTGAGCAAAATCCTGAGGCTGATGCTCCTATGCTGAAGAGGAAAAGAATTGTCAAATTATCAGAGAAGGAAAGCTCCAAGGCTGGGGAGGATGAAGTTTCCCCACCGGTAATGTTGAAAGTTCAAAGGAGAAAGCAAAGGTATATACAAGGAGGTCTAGGACTCCTTCTCCAAAGAACGGTGTGCCTAAGGCAGATTTTCCTCCTGCCAATCTTCACGAGGGGCAGCAGGATGACATCCCTCCCTCTCATGAAGTTCAAAGTGAACCTGGCAAAGCTAAAGAAGTTGATGAACGTCTAGACACTGAAGGGGAGGAATTCCATGAGGGGGAACTCTACAGTGTAGAGGTAGAAATTGAAAAAGAAATACAATCTCCCTTGGTTACATATGCAGAGTCACCAGTCACAAATGAGGTAGTTGAATCTCCTCTAGGGGAGGAAGAAGCATAAAAGGTTCTCTCACCTACACATGAAGAGGAGCATGCTGAGGGGAAGGAAAGTGAAACAGATGGGACCCCTGAGAAATAGAATTTCAGTGAGGAGGCACCTAAGGATCAGTAGGAAGAGGAGATGGAGTAGAGCAGGGTGCAATTGGAGTCCACTGTCCCTAGTTGGTTGGAGAAAGAAATAAAGAGAAAATAGGTTGTGGTAGAAGACAGTCCACCGAATTGGGATGCATTGCTAGCCGTAATTGGAAAAGATAAAGGTAAGAAGAAGGCTAGGGTGATCTCACGGGTTGAGAGGGATGAGGCACATAACAAGGTTGTTCATATTGCTACCCCTGTTCCAGATAAAAATAGAGGCAATGAGGCTAGAAATGATTATAATATACAGACTTTTAATCTTGGGCCTACATCAGTTGAGCAGGATATTGAGGAATATGAGGTCTCCAGTAATGTTATTGTGGATCGATTGAGGAAGGAAATGAAGACCAAGTAGGAGTTGAAGAGAGAAAATGAGAATCTTAGGAAGTGCTTGGAGGAATTGATGAAGCCACTATAGTCCATTAATCCTTCTTCCTCTACTACCAATCCTCTGCCTCAGGAGACCATAACTGAGTTAGAAAAGATGAAAGCTTCCACCCTTGCCACTATGAATTGGTTGAAAGGGGTGCAAGAAAAGGGTGATGAGGCTATTAGGGAGGTCTTGTCAGCGGGGAAAGATGCTATCATGGAGACTGAATGGTTAAAACAGGTGTTGGCACAAGATAAGGAGGATACGAACCTCCTTTTGTAGAAAACCGGAACTCTAATGGAATACACCCAGGACTGATTGGTGAGTGATAGGATCCTTCCTTCTTCCAAAGCTATCGAGCCATGGGAATGGTTTGAAGTGTTGCAAATTAGGCAGAAGGTGTTGAAAAATATTTACAAATGAAGGAAGTAGATTGATGACACCCTAACTGGGGTTTACAATGGTTCCATTGCCTTCTTTGAAATCATGACGAGAAGAAGAAAGATCGCACCCAAGTACTTGAGCCTGGAACAGTTGAGAGAATGGTGGCATGATGTGTATGCACCACTTGATGATGGTTATGTTTCTGAGCACCAACTGGATGATGCGACCACCTACCTCGCAGTTATTGATAAGCATGTGACATATAAGGTAGATTGGGATAGGTCGGTCAAACACTCAAGGGATGAGATTGCCCATTGAGAGGCAGCTTAGGGTTCTGCCAGTACCACCTATAGCTGACTTAGATGTAGCGTTCTTGAAGCTACATGAAGAGTCAGATCGGCGTAGGGATAATAGGGAAGAGAGCTAATGATGGGCTACGGCGTGATTTGTGCTTCCCTATTATCTTCCCACGCGTCGTCCGAGCTACACTGCGGATCTCGGGCTGACTTGGACGGGATGTGCATTTAATGCTGGTTTGACCCATTTTGAAGACTCTCTAGGCCAGGTTGTTGTGTCGAGTTATTGATGCGAAACCCTTGCCTAGCCGATGGGTTCCTGGGATTTCTATATATTGGGAATATTGCCTCATTTGTAAAGGGTTAGAACAGTTAGAAATAGCTAGAAGGTTATAATTTTTAACTAGAACATAGAGCAGAGCTAGTTAGAAGTAGAGTAAGTTAGCAGGTAGTTTCCCTCAAGCAAATATTATAACAAAAAGCTAGAATTGTTGCTACAGTGAACAATTTGAATACAAGAAATGACATTATGATTTGGTGCCATACTTGTTTCTTTTGTTTTGCATGGTTCTTGTTATTCTATCTTTAAAATTTCTTTGAGAAGGTTAATGTTTAGATTAGATTTGATTTAATAATGTTTGTGATTCAATACTTGAATGTTGCAGCAATCCTTCAGTCCATACTTTTCACAACCAACTGATTGTTAGATGCTTTGCAAAGTTAGCCTGGACTTTATATTTCGTGTGCTTAAGTTCAATTGTAAAGATTTGTTCATTTTTAACTACAATAGGGTTATTTGAATGAATGTTTACGATTTGAAAATCTGAACACCTCAGAAGATTGCATTGTTTTCTATGAGATTGTAGATTTATCTTGGTCAAGTAGAAATCAGTTTTGAAGGATTGGTCCATTTTGAGTATTGGTTACTTTCATTGTTAATATTAGGTTTAGTATTAAGTTTAGAAATCTCTTTGAAACCTTTCTCCTTATTTTATTTCTTTGATTATTGGGTTAACTCTAGGATTGAAGCACCATCAGATTGTTAGATTTGATAAAATTGATTCAGCATTTTTCTCATAGTAAGGTCCCATTGTGATTACCAGTATTTTCACATTTCGTTAATGAGTTGTTTATGCAATGTCAAGACCTGACATTAGAGACCTTGGGGTTATCTCTTGAGGCTTGCCGATAGAGACTTACCTTTCAAGAGAGATAGGATATCATATTCTATCTGGCTATTATTGTGCAGAAAACACGATCAACAACATCCATAATAAAGGATTGAGAAATGATCTTTTATTTTACTTCCTTATAACTTATGTCATATATATGTGTATACAAAATGTGGAAGCATACACAAGGTAAGTCAACTGTTAAATATCAAAATGCCTTAAAGAGTTTTAGTTTAAAAATGTAATTGGCAAGTGTAAAGAATTGTGTAATTTAAAATGTGCATTGACAAGCTAAGGTTATAATGACAAACAATCAATGATCAACATGGAATATGCAAAATAACAAAAATGAAAGCAAGCCATAATAGAATGAAAGAAAATGTGTAAAGACTTCACATACCTAAAAAACCAGAGTTTCAAATGGAGGAGTTCTACCCAATTATGTAGCCTTTGCTTCTTCTTTCTTCAAACTCCTCAACAATTTGACGTTTTCAAAAGATTTTTCCCCTCCAAAATTCAATTCACTTTTGAATGGAATTTAGACTTGAATTGATATTATATTCCTTTCAATGTGAAAACTCTGCTATTTCATGCAAAGGTGGTGGAAAGATCATGAAAAAGGTGGTGGAATGTGAAAAACATGCATGCACACTTCACAACATCATCAAAAAGCTATTTTTTGTCAGAGCGCACGTAGAACCAGAAGAATGTGTAGAATGTGGGCCTTGAGATCATGGGTATATTGTGTTTTTTACCATTTTTAGAGCAAGCCAAAATGCACTCATGTTATAACACAAGCATGTTATTTCTTGCTAAAAAATAGCCATATCTCTACTATAAAATGTGCTCGTGTTATGAGAAAGTTGTTTTTTTTATAGATTTATTTTCTCTCTCTTTGTCTCTACCCTCTACCCTCAACCCACAACTCTTAATCCCTCTACCCTTAAACCCTCTACCCTCTACCCTCTACCCTAAACCCTAAAACCTATACCCTCAAACCCTTAAACCTTCTACCCTCTATCATCAAACCCTAAACCCTCAACCCTGATACCCTCTACCCTATACATTGGACCCTCAACTTTAATCCTTCAACCATATGTGCCCTAAACCCTAATCCTTCAGCCATATGTAGGTCCTAAACCCTAAACCCTAAACCATCAATCCTATAGGTCCTCAACCCTCTACCCTATACATTAGATCCTCAACCCTCATATATATTTTCCCCTCCCTCCTCTTATGTCCTCTCTATCACACTTATCCCTCCCTCTCTCTCTCTCAATTCTCTCCCTACTACCCTCTATCTATCTCCCACTCCCTCCCTCTCTCTCTCAAGTCTCTCCTTCCCACCCCCTCTCCCTCTCTCAAGTCTCTCTCTCTCACTCACTCACTCTATCTCTCTCCCCTACCTCTACCCTTAACCCTTATACTCTCTATCATCCTACCCTCTACCTCTCTCCCACTCCATCCCTCTCTCTCTCTCTCTCTCAAGTCTCTCCTCCTATCCCTCTCCCTCTCTCAAGCCTATCTCTCCCCTCTGCCTCTACCCTCCTACCCTCTACCCCATATACCTTTTATCTCTCTCCCTCCCTCCCTCTCTTTCTCTCTCAAGAGTCTCTCCTCTTACCCCTCTCCCTCTCTCAAGTCTCTCTCTCACTCACTCCTCCTATCTCTCTCCCTCTACCCTTAACCCTTATACCCTCTATCATCTACCTCTCTATCTCTCTCCCTCCCTCCTCTCTCTCTCTCAGGTCTCTCCTCCTATCCTCTCTCCTCCTCTCAAGG
Source organism: Sequoia sempervirens (assembly GCA_007258455.2). Taxonomy (NCBI): domain Eukaryota; kingdom Viridiplantae; phylum Streptophyta; class Pinopsida; order Cupressales; family Cupressaceae; genus Sequoia; species Sequoia sempervirens. The sequence goes on along the minus strand of VDFB02281492.1, from coordinate 845,624,007 downwards.
TCTCTCTCTCTCTCACTCACTCATATCTCTCTCCCTCTTCCCTTAACCCTCTACCCTCTATCCTTAACCCTTATACCTCTATCTCTCTCCCCTCCTCCCCCTCTCTCTCTAGAGTCTCTCCTCCTACCCCCTCCCTCTCTCAAGTCTCTCTCTCTCACTCCTCCTCCTTCTATCTCTCTCCTCTATAACCCTCTGCCTCTGCCCTTAGCCATGCCCTCTATCCTCTACCCTTTATCTCCTCCCTCCCTCTCTCTCCCTCTCCAGTCTCCCTCTCTCAAGTCTCTCTCTCTCCTCCTCCTCCTATCTCTCTCCCTCTACCCTTAACCCTCTACCCTCTACCCTTAACCCTTATACCCTCTATCCTCTACCCTTTATCTCTCTCCCACTCCCTCCCTCTCTCCCTCTCAAGTCTCTCCCTCTCTCAAGTCTCTCTCTCTCTCTCACTCACTCCTTCTATCTCTCTCCCCTCTACCCTTAACCCTTATGTTGGCACCTTAAAAAAATTCAAATTTGAAGTGCCTATGTTGAAAATTTTTCCTTTGCACACTAAAAAGTGCACCTAAAAAATCTTCCCAAGTGACCTACTTTGGAGGGTCACAATTCAGAGCCAATTGGTTTTCATGCCAAACACCTTGGTGAACATATTCAGTTGACATACAGTAACATGCATGTCAATTTTCAGCTTCCCATGATGAGTTTTGATAGTGTTTTGAAAAGCGAAGCTGGAAAGTTTTGGCACTGTTTTGTTGATTGCAAACTCTCTGTCCCGCAAAGTAACCTCCTATTCAATCTAATATTTTACAGCTGGATGATTTTCAAGACAAATGGATTGTTTCTCTCCATTCTCCTCACTTTTATATGCTCCTTGGTCCAGTTTCAGAGCCTCATGATCTGATTTTCTATTTTTCTAAGATCAAAAGCAAATGTAGTTTGTTCAGTTTTGCATTTGCATTTTCAAAATGTTTTAGGGAGGTCAAGTTTGACCCTCAATATCTTTTGAAGAATGTGGATTGAAGGAAATACCTCTTGCACACGTACTCAGTGTACCCAAATGATCAAGTGTGTCTAGTGGAAACTTACCAGAAGATGATTTGATATTTTTTCAAAGTGGTAACTTGGTGAGTTTTAATTGGTTTTGAATAGGTACAGTTGCAGAAAAGTCTGAATAAGAAATTTTTATGTTGAATATCTTGCACCTTGTGATATTTTTTTCTAAGCCATTTGTTTCATTGCATTCTTGGTTCAAATTTTTACATGCCTACAAATTCTCATGACTCCACAAGGTCGTTTGACTAGTTTTCAAGGGCAATTCTAGAGTCCACTTGGCCAGTTTTTACTACAGTACAAAGTGTCTGAAAAGCAAATGTTGATGTTTACCCAGTTCATTTTTTCAACTCAGGAGCATTCAAAAGCAACCTCAAGTTCAATTGAACATGAATTTTTTTTCCAAACAAAAAAAATATTAGTTGAGCCCACATGGGACCTGGCCTGCTTTGCATAGTTATGAAGTTGCAATGGTCAAAAGGGAGGACATAAAAGTCAGAGATTGCATGTAGAGCTTCAGAAGAAATCTAATGCTAATTTGGACCTAAAATTAAGGAAAACATAAGAGTCCAATATGGAGCTTTTTTCCACTCTCCAAGAGCTAAAGGAGACTATTGAGCAACAAAGAACAGAGCTAGAGAAGTTTTTAGGAAAGAAGCAAAAAAAAAAACTATGAAGGAGTGGGGCTCTAGGGTTGCAACTCTCTCAATCTATGGTTGAAAGGGGAAACCTTATGAAAGAAGTTGAAGAGCTAAGATCAACCCTTCAATCCTCCATGGTAAGCCATAGTGTTGGAGATACTATAGGTCTTGACGTAGAAAATGCAAACTTTACCATTCAAGATGCTTATCCTATTCATATAAGCAATGATTGAGAAATATGAGTTGGAGATACTTTGTAATTTTACCATATAAGAATAAGAAATTCTTAATAGAAAGCTGAAATTAGTCACATGATCAGTGAAAAGGGTATTCTCAATCGAATGAATCAGGTAATTTTAGAATCATTGCTTTCATCTGTAATAATTACTAGAAGATGTAAAATGGATTTTTGGTGTGCTCTCTAGAAGATGTAATAGTCCTTGTTCCTGCATGTAGTCTCCTTGTTTAGAATTACCATATTCTCTAAAATTTTACCAATAAGAAATATGAAAGTTGTACAGATTAATGAGAAATATTGAGAATAATGGAGGTCTTGAGTAATTGGGTATTCCCTAAGACTCTTTGAATATGATTTTAAAAACTACAAAGGCAGTTTGCTCTGGTAGGGAACCAAAGAATAAGGAAATGATATTAAGATGGTTGTAGAGATGTATTTTTGGCATGGGCTTGTAAGTAGATTAATGCAATTGATAGGGGCATCCATCAAAAGGATCTTCAACTAAGTTTGGAGTTGATTCGGGTGCATTCCAAATGGATGCACATTCAAAGTTGATGTGGGTTCCTAGCAACAAATATTTTTGTAGGAATTTCACTAGGAAATGAGAATTATTTTTGCAACTCTTGGCAGAATAGAGGATGGATCTAAAGGACGTGGCAACACTACAATTTGGAAGTGCAAATGTTATTCCCTATTGCATTCCTTTCAATAGAATAGGGGTTGACAAAATAGGAAATGGTTTTAAACCTGTACATTGTTGTTTGGAGACCACATCCTCTTTCAAATTATGTTGTTCTAGGTGATTGCATCACATCAGGATCTACGCCTCCATCACAAGTTGTAATGACAGCTAGTGTGCTCGCCATGGGAGGTTCATTTAATATTGCAGAGGGGAAACCACCGAAACAACATAGGGTGAATTGATGTAAGGTTGTTTGTGTTGAATTTTCATTTGGAATTAGGAACTACTTTGCATATTTTCCTGTTGGGAGGAAACTAAAGAACAAGGTAATACACTTTGTAAGGGCTATTGAATCAAATTGTAAATTATTTATACTAGTATGGTGGCCATTGTGCTTGTTGTGAGGAGTCAATTTGGTGTTGTAGAAAAAATCTTGTATGTTGTTTGGTAGTGAACATGTAGTAAAATCTGTTCAAAGAAATTCTATGTTGACTAGAAGATTGTAAAGTGTGGCACATGGGCCAGGAGTGTTTGCATTGTAGACAATAGGGCAACCACCGCTCCAAGCTGAAGAGATTTTTATAATGAAGAAATTAAAGGGTGCCATCACATATATACCTTGTGCTTACAATGAAAGTGTATCAAAATTGTTTGAGGGAATCCTATTTCAGTATGTTATTTGAATGCAAAGGGAAGATACAGTTCATTGTTTGTGCCACCATGGTCATTTGAGAAGTTGCAGTGAAAATGGAAACAAGTTAGGGAAAATGAAGTAGATCAACGACTCACAGAGAAAGAAGCTGCATGGATTGATCTCCACCCTAGCCTGCTAGCCTGCAGGAGTGGATAATGACATGAGAAGGAGGCTGCGGGGAAGCGTGGAAATGAAAATTTTCCTTGAACAAAGTTTTTAAGACTTTTAAAATATTTTATTGAGTTGCTTAAAGGCTTCTCTACTAGCCCAAGTAAAATTTTGATGTTGTCATCAAATGCCATGGGAGAACAGGCATTGGAAGAAGGTTTGTAGTGGGCCCGTGAAGGAATTAGATTGCATGGGTAAAGTATGTTTGCATATCCCCGGTGAAATATTTTAATTGCCCCATAAGTTTTAAAGAAAGGCATTCACCAAAATTTTCAAAAGTAATTTTTAATTTTTCTTGAGCGAACATTTAAAATGGCATGGTTAAATAAGTTTTAATGGCCCAATAAATTTTAAAAAAGAGAGCATTCAAATGTTAAAGTAAAACCCATGGTGCTAGAAGATTAAAGTGAAAAGTGAAATGCCATGGGTAAAGATTTTTATGCAACTAAATGCAAAATTGAAAGTCTAATATTTTATTTTTTGGGGATGAATATGCAAAGTAGGAGAAGAGTAAAGGGGCTTTCATGAGAGAAAACCAATTTTTCACTGTAGGGAAAATGGAGAGTAGAGTAAATTTTTTACAAAGGAGCAAAATATTGGCATCCAGGGTAAAATTAAGCTGATAATTTTTCACCATAGGGGTAATTAAAGAAGTGAAAGACTTTCATGAAGATATTTTTCAACTGCAAGGATATTTTCAATAGTAGGGGCATAATAGAGAAGGTCATCATGAAGGTAATATTTTTCTATTAGAGGGACAACAAATGCAAGATGCATGAATCTGGGAGAATATTGAAACTTCTTCAGGAAGCAAAGGCAGTTACAAAACAACGAGAGCTGAAGATGCCAGATGTCAATTGCAGATGTAGTTCTAGGGTTTATCCTTCTTCTATATCTTCTTTCTTCTTCTCTTTTGTATAGGGTTTTGAACTTTTGGTTTAGGGGAAGGAAATAGAGAATGCTTAGCTCGAAATTGGGGTTTTACTTACAATAAATGAATGTATAGACTTTTGTAACAGTTTCAATTAGTTTGAGAAAATCAATAAAAATATTACAGAAGTTATCTCCATTTTGTATTCTCAGATAGCATATGGATTAAATATATCAATGATATATTGATTTTTCATTGCAATCTTTGTAGTTGTGTGATTTGTGTATGGGTTTCTTCAAGTTAAGAATTAAATTATGTATGCAAGTTACTGTGAGTTTGAGGGAGTAAAATTGATTATTAAGTATGATCATGTAGTAATATGAGAGGTCACATTAATGTAAAGCATTAATTTTCAAAGGGCCACTAATTTGATATAAGTTGTTTAAGTTTGCATTCATGAGACTAGATTTGACTCTATTCCTTAGGATTAGGCACTGATCTATGATATTATCTAGATCATTTTTAGAAATAATCAAATCATTTAAATCTCTTTTACTTTGGTCCTTTTGCTTTTATGTTTAAGTTATCTTAGTTTTCTATATCTTCATATAATATGAAAGAGAATAGAGGCTGAATTTGAGATAATTTCATCTATTAACCCTCTATGTGTTTGAGATGAAGCTATTTAAGTTATTTGTTCTCAATAATGTTCAATGCAAATTGGATTATACTTGAACCTAGTAGAATATACAATATCCATCACTCATACACTTGAGAACCATCCACTTTCATAGGTCTGTAGTTTATTGCTTGGCATTAGTTTATCTTAAAATCAGGCCTATAATTAGGAGCACCCTCCTAAGTCTTGTGGAGCTCAAAGTGCAGAAGGATTTCATAGCCTTGTTCATTGGCTTTTCTTGTCTTCAACCTACTAATAGTGTAGATTCCTTGTCCTAAATATTGTATCCCCTAGTTCAAGCATTGTGTTTCTCCTTAGGGTTGAAGGTTGCAAGAAAAATAACCAACACCTTATACCCTTTATCCTCTATCCTCTATCTCTCTTCCACTCCCTCCCTCTCTCTCTCTCTCTCTCAAGTCACTCCCTCCTAACCCCTCTCTCTCTCTTAAGTATCTCTCTCTCTCTCACTCATATCCCTCTCAAGCTAGTGGGCCCACTAGCTTGCCAATTTAGTGAAATTGGCAATGTAGTGGCCTGTCTGAAAAAAAGGGTCCAAGAAATGGGATCTCTTGGTGAACATCACCAAGAGACCCCATTTCTTGGACCCATTTTTTCAAATAGGTTAGGTTGCCATTTTCACCCACTAGCTTACCAGTTCGATGAAATTGGCGATGTAGTGGCCTATTTGAAAAAATGGGTCCAAGAAATGGGGTCTCCAGGTGATGTACCAGCTCGATGAAATTGGCGATGTAGTGGCCTGTTTGAAAAAAATGGGTCCAAGAAATGGGGTCTCCAGGTGATGTACAGCTTGATGAAATTGGCGATGTAGTGGCCTATTTGAAAAAATGGGTCCAAGAAATGGGGTCTCCAGGTGATGTAGGAGGAATTAAGCAGCCCCCTACTGAAATGAAATGGCAACCTAATGTTTGAAAAAATGGGTCCAAGAAATGGGGTCTTCAGGTGATGTAAATCACCGGAGACCCCTACCCATTTTTCAAACAAGCCACTACATCACCAATTATATCAACTGGCAAGCTAGTGGGTGAAATTGGCAACCTAACATGGCCTATTTGAAAAAATGGGTCCAAGAAATGGGGTCTCTCTGTGATGTAAATCACCAGGAGACCCCATTTCTTGGACCCATTTTTTCAAATAGGCCACTACATTGCCAATTTCACCAAATTGACAAGCTAGTGGGTGAAATGGGCAACCTGACTTGGCTTGTTTGAAAAAATGGGTCCAAGAAATGGGGTCTCCCGGTGATTTAAATTGCTGGGAGACCCCATTTATTGGACCCATTTTTTCAAACAAGCCACTACATTGCCAATTTCACCAAATTGGCAAGTTAGTGGGTGAAATTGGCAACCTAACTTGGCCTATTTGAAAAATGGGTCCAAGAAATAGGGTCACATCACTAGGAGACCCCATTTCTTGGACCCATTTTTTTAAACAGGCCACTACATTGCTAATTTGACTAAACTGGAAAGCTAGTGGGTGAAATTGGCATCCTAACTTAGCCTGTTTGAGAAAATGGGGTCTCCCAGTGATGTAAATCACTAAGAGACCCCATTTCTTGGACCCATTTTCTCAAACAGGCCACTACATCACTAGTTTCACTGAATTGGCAAGCTAGTAGGTGAAATTGGCAACCTAACTTGGCCTGTTTGAGAAAATGGGTCCAAGAAATGGGGTCTCCTGGTGTTTGATCACTAGGATACCCCATTTCTTGGACCCATTTTCTCAAACACTGGGAGACCCCATTTCTTAGACCCATTTTCTCAAACAGGCCAAGTTAGGTTGCCAATTTCACCCACAACCCTATACCTCAACCCTCAACCCTTAAACCCTCTACCCTCTACCCTATACATTAAACCCTCAACCCTCAATTCTCAACCCTCAACCCTTAATCCCTCAACCCTCAACCCCTATACCCTCTACCCTATACATTGGACCCTCAACCCTAATCCTTCAACCAAGTGCCCTCCAACCTATAACCTAAACCTTAAACCCTCTACCCTCAACCCTAAACCCTTAAACCCTCTTAAATCACCAGGAGACCCCATTTCTTCGACCCATTTTCTCAAACAGGCCAAGTTAGATTGCCAATTTCACCCTCAACCCTCAACCCTTAATCCGTCAACCCTTAACCCCTATACCCTCTACCCTATACATTGGACCCTCAACCCTAATCCTTCAACCATGTACCCTCAAACCTATACCCTAAACCCTAAACCCTCTACCCTCAACCCTAAACCATCAACCCTAAACCCTTAAACCCTCTACCCTCTACCCTCTACCCAATACCCTAAACCATCAACTCTATAGGTCCTCAACCCTATACCCTCAATTATCTCTCACTCACTCACTCACTCCTATATCTCTCCCCTCTACCATTAACCCTCTACCCTTAACACTTAAATCCTCTACCCTCTACCCTTAAACCCTTAAATCCTCTACCCTCTACCCTCTACCCTAAACCCTAAACCCTCTACCCTCAACCCTCAACCCTTAAACCCTCTACCCTCTACCCTCTACCCACAACCCTTAATCCCTCTACCCTTAAACCCACTTATTAAACTCTCTACCCCAATCCCTCAACCCTCAACCCTCAACCCTCAACCCTTAAACCCTACTCCTCAACCACTATACCCTCTACCCTATACATTGGACCCTCAAACCTAATCCCCCAACCCTATACCCTCAATCATCCACCTTCAACCTTAAACCTTCAACCCTCAACCCTTAAACCCTCTACCCTCTACATTAAACCCTCAACCCTCAATTCTCAACCCACAACCCTTAATCCCTCAATCCTCAACCCTCAAACCCTAAACCCTCAACCCTGATACCCTCTACCCTATACATTGGACCCTCAACCCTGATCCTTCAACCATATGTACCCTCAACCCTAATCCCTAAACCCTATACCCTCAAGCCAATACCATAAACCATCAACCATATAGGTCCTCAACCCTCATATATCTATGCCCCTCCCTCCTCTTCTCTCCTTCTCTCTATCCCAATTCTCCATCCATCTCTCTATTAATCCATCCCTCCCTCTCTACCCTAACCCCTCAACCCTAAACCCTCAACCCTTAAACCCTTAAACAGTCAACCCTAAACCCTAAACCCTAAACCCTAAACCCTTAAACCCTAAACCCTTAAACCATCTACCCTTTACCCTTAACCCAACACCCTCTAACCTCAACTGTAATCCCTCAACCATAATCCCTCAACCCTTAAACCCTTAAACCCACTTAGTAAACTATCTACCCTAATCCCTCAACCCTCAACCCTTAAACCCTAATCCTTCAACCCCCATACCCTCTACCCTATACATTGGACCCTCAACCCTAATTCCCAAACCCTATACACTTAATCCTCTACCCTCAACCTTAAACCCTCAACCCTCAACCCTTAAACCCTCTACCCTTTACATTAAACCCTCAACCCTCAATTCTCAACCCTCAACCCTTAATCCATCAATCCTCAACCTTCAAACCCTAAACCCTCAACCCCGATATGCTCTACCCTATACATTGGACCCTCAACCCTTATCCTTCAACCATATGTACCCTCAAACCTATACTCTCAACCCAATACCCTAAACCATCAACCCTATAGGACCTCAACCCTATACCATCAATTATCAACCCTCTACCCTATACATTAGATCCTCAACCCTCATATATATTTTTCCCTCCCTCCTCTTCTCTCTTTCTCTCTATATCACTTATCCCTCCCTCTCTACCCTAATCCCTCAACTGTATACCTTCAACCCTTAAACCCTTAAACACTCAACCCTAAACCCTAAACCCTCAACCCTTAAACCCTAAACCCTTAAACTCTCTACCCTCTACCCTAAATCCTCTACCCTCTACCCTCAACCCTTAAACCCACTTAGTAAACTCTCTACCCTAATCCCTCAACCCTCAACCCTCAACCCTTAACCCTCAACCCTTAAACCCGAATCCCTCAACCCTTATAACCTCTATCCTATACATTGGACCCTCAACCCTTATAACCTCTATCCTATACATTGGACCCTCAACCCTAATACCCCAACCCTATACCCTCAATCCTCTACCGTCAACCTTAAACCTTCAACCCTCAACCCTTAAACCATCTACCCTCTACTCTCTACCCTATACATTAAATCATCAACCGTCAATTCTCAACCCTCAAACCTTAATCCCTCAATCCTCAACCCTCAAACCCTAAACCGTCAACCCTGATACCCTCTACCCTATACATTGGACTCTCAACCCCAATCCTTCAACCATATGTACCCTCAACCCTAATCCCTCAACCCTATAGGTCTTCAACCCTATACCCTCAATTTTCAACCCTCTACCCTATACATTAGATCGTCAACCCTCATGGTGGAACCCTAAAATTTCATCATTCCATTGATTCCATGGTCAAGCTCATGACCTTTTCTTCTCCATTGTCATTAGGGTTTAGGGTTTTATCGCTTCATTCATTTATACCCTTAATCCTTTTATTGGATTATGTTCGCTCATTGACCGGCCCCACCAGGTCACCATTTATTTAAGTGATATTTCATGGCTATCACTATCTTTCTTTTTTTAATTGGCCCCTAGCATTGTAATTTTCCTAACACACTAAGGAGGTCCCTCTTTTATGAACAACTTATACCTAAGTGTGTTTGTGCACCTCTTAAGTATGTAGCTCGCGGTTCATCGCTCATTGCACATTATTTTTAAAATTCCCATGTCCATCCCATGACAAGCGATGCTTCATCCTTCTTACCACCCCAAGTTTCATCACCTGTCACGTGTTACACTGCCACTGACGGAAGGAAACTCCTGATGAGCGATGTAGTTAAGTTTTTAGCCCATCGCTGGCTTTACTACTATCGTCGATTGTCTCATGTTATCCAAAGGAGAACCCATGACCTCTGATGGGTGGAGTCTTTCTCCATCATACGGGCTCAGTCTATCACTAGTTGAGGCTATTCGATAGAGAGGGAACAAGTGATGAGTGATGCAAGTAATGATCTCCAACTAGGATTTTCCCGAGATCAAATCAATGGCTAATATCTGATCATTGGATTCTAGGCCACCGCTTGATGAGGTTCCAAAGTGGAATTTGAAGGTTCAATGAGTGATGTGTTTCAGGTTGTGGCCAGGATTCTCCCACGATCATCAAGATCGACGACGAATGAGTTGAGGACAATAGAGTAAGGATGCGGATGGGTACGTGGTAATTTTAAAGCACCTCTTCATTGTTTCTAACTATGATCAATAAAGCAAGTGGTGATCCATAATGACCCTCGTTGATCGAGTTTTAAATCCAGGGAAATCAACGGTTGAGATGCAACATGCAATAATTAATCCTTTTGCTGACATGAGCAAGCCAGGATGGCCATTAATTGTGACTAGCCTCAAATTCCTCTATTTAATGATGATTCTCTACAGCCTATTAGATCATTCATAAATTATCATGGCACATAATTGATTGCTACGAGTACTAGAGGAATAATTTCAGAGTTTTGAATGAGGTAGTGCAAAGGTGGATGCATGGTATCTTCTGGTATATAAGTGTGTATGCTTATTGCATCATTTTTATAGTTCAGTTGCTTTCTATGTCTGATGTTCATGGGGGTTTTCATTGCTTATACGTGGGAATTCTCTAGAAGTTGTGGTTAGTATTTTTCTACATAATTGGCTCTAGTTGTTATTGTATCTTGGGAAAATGAGTGAGCTGAGTACTCCCATTACACAAGTCCATAGGTCTAGAAGATTAAGTATGTAGGAACCAATGGTATACATATTTGAAGCCAAACACCTCCCAATAGAGGTGCCAATTGTCCCAAAAGGAAAAAGAAGTGTACGTAGAAGAAGTGAGAAGGTTGTTGTTAAGAGTACCTATACCTTGAGGAATAGGATTGTGTCATAGGAATTGGTCAGAGTTGATGAGAAGGGGCCTAGTTTTGTGAAATAATTAACGAGGCCTAGTACGGGTCCTAGGGTTTGTTCAAAGAATATTGCTGCTCCTATTTTAATTTCTGATGATTCTTCAAGTGAAGAGGGAGGAGCCAACCCCAACCCTAGCCAATGCCCTGCTTCTCTTGTGCCTTATAGCAACTCAGATGATGAGATTATTATTGTAACTCCACTCTCTATCAAAAGGCCTGGTGAAGGTGTTTACTCGATGGTTGACAAGGCTGGGTAACACCCATGTCCTCTTTTAAGGGTGTTTGGTTTTTGGGTGATGTGGTGATTGGACTTCCATGTGGCTGGATTGCTAGTTTGTGGTGATGATACTAATGATGGTTTCATTGGTATTGGGGAATGCACCTTTTTGGTAGCAATTTCTAGAAGGCTTGCGTGGCATTTTCAACTAATGGCTTGGCGCTCTTTTTTCCTTTTTGCTTTCCCGTGGATGTGGAATGATTGAAGATGTAACAGTCCAAGAATTGACCCAAATGAAGTGAAATAAATTTTGAAATTATCATGAAATGTAATTAAATTTGATCTAGATGCTCTTTTCTCCCTTGTACTATAAAAGGGATTTCGTGGCTCATTGTAAAGGGTTCTGGTCTAAAAATTTTGAGTCATGTGAACAATCCAGGTAGAAACTAGGTGTAGAAAAGATGCCAATGAATAGAACAATTGAGTTGTCTTAGTTTTGAGTAATGTATGTAAATATCTTAAAGTAGTTTTATAGAAATTACTGATATCGAAACAAATCTTATGTCTAAAACATTTACTCTCCTTTTACATAATTTTCTACAAATTATGAATGAAATATCAATGGTATCTTTGTTCATCATCAAATGCTCATTTGAAGTATGTCTATGTTTATGCTTTGGCTCAAAGAGTCAATTAAATGCTTGAATGGGGTTATGAATTTGTAGTAATTCACAAAGGATTTGGTAAGCGGACATGTTTAAGGAACTGTGAGTTTTCATGATGTAAGGCGTTGTGAAAATAGTCCATAATTGTCAGAATTAAAGAATTTATATATTACTAGTTATTATATGTTTGACTCCATAACCCAATTAGTAAAACACTAGTCTATTTGTTAAATATATTTACAATTGAATTATGTTAATTATTTTCATGACTAGGGACTTAAAATAAGAACACAATTCATTTACAATTTGTAAATCTCAAGGCATGTATTTGGAGTAATTGAAATATTTCCTTGTTCCTAGTGAATAGATGATTCTTTGCTCAAAGATTAGCCAATCTTCTAGTAGATTATGTCTATTTTCCCTTTATAGGAACCAATCTATGTTGAAGTGTTCTTGAGTAGTTGAAATATCAAATGAATACAAAAGGAACACCCTCCTTGGTCCCATAGAGCCTAAAGTGCAGGAGTAGATACCTTAGAATTATTTACTCGTTGTGTTGGCCACTAGCCTTAGGTAATTCTTGAACATAAGGGATGGCTACCCTTTAGAGAGTTCCAGGGTTTAGCTAGAAAAAACACCAATGGAAATGGCGACTCCGCTGGGGACATATTTCATTCTCCTGTCACAGATTATTGTATTACAAAGTCAAATGGTGTGATAAATCTGAACATTCCATTTAGATATTATAGAATTCTTGAACTTGGTGAAGGTATTTGTAGTAGCAAAGCTTGAAGGATTTGAAGGTGACTCCGTTGTTGGAAAAAACCTAGAATGAAATTCATTTTGAAGATACTTCATCTCATTTGAAATACAATCTTCTGAAGAGAGGTGGCGACTCTGACTCAAAGAACCTAACAAAGAATACAACAAAGCTTCAGATCTGTAAGTTTCAAGATCGAAAGTAGATGGATGCTCTGACATTCTAGGTATTCTCATGAATTTGAAGAGATGTTATCATATTTGTAGATAATTTATGGGAAGTTTCAAGATATAGGATATAAATATTTTCCAATTTGGTGAAATAGCATTAAGATAGGGAAAGGAATGGTAATCTTTTCATATTCTTAAAGTGAAGTTGAAAATAAGTGTAAAATTTTGTCATATTCATGAATTTCACTGGCTAAAAGATACTATGCAAGATAGAACTAGAAGATCTACATTGTAAAGGCTTGAGATCATAAGCATAAAAGGAACTTGAATTGCCTTTTGATAAGATTGATAAGGTTTTCTAGAGTGGTACAAGATGTCTTGTCAAGTTGTACATCTAGAAGCAAACTTGAATGCAATGACATATAATGGGTATCCTTTTTCACATCAAATGAATTTTAGTGTTAAAGGTATAGAGCCATAAATTTCAGTAATATTTGTGGTTTTCCAAATATTGTACCACCTAAGATCAGGGACAAAATACCAAATTTTAGTGGAGAAAATTCTGAATCAACAAGAAAACATTTGTAGGAGTTTGGGGATTTAATGGGAGATTATGAAGTGGATTTCGAGGATGTGATTATGAAATTGTTTGTTCAATCCTTGAAAAGGGATGCAAGAGATTGGTTCTCATTTCTACCAATGTCCTCTATATATTCTTGGAATGAACTTAAGGTAGTTTTTATGGAACAATTTGGTGAAAGAGTGAATCCAAGTGTAGTAAGGATAAAATTTATGCAAATTCATAGAAATAAAGATGAGTTAGTCCCCTCTTTTAATCTCATATTCACAAGAGCTATAAGGGATATCCCTGAGAATATCATACCAAATGATGTTGAATTTTTGGTCGTATACGTTGGTGCATTTGATAGCAAGATGAGCTATCTACTGAGGGATAAAGAGCCTACAACATTACATTAGGCATATCAAAATTCCATGGATATTGAGAATAATTTGAAGTACTCAATAATGAAAGGATATAGGGTTGTGACTATTGGTCATCCTAACACACCTCATGTAGACAAAACTCATGGATTAGATAATAGAAATTATTTTCAAGATGACAATGCTTCTGCTACTATGATTTCCCCATTATTAAAGTATGTAGATCACAGTGAAATCCAAGTCAAGTGTCAACAAAATTTGAGCAATGTTGATCAAAAGTCTTATGTTCAAGAGTTGTATGAAATGAAAACACACAAGGGAGAGTTACCACATGAACTATTTTTGAAATTTTTGGATGCTTTGACAGAAGTCCCTAAAAATTTTAGACCTGAAGGCTCAATGTGCATTGATTTTTTTTTTGCGATCTACAAATATGGGTTGAATACCTTGCCTAGGGAATTGAAGCCCCACAACCTTGATCAAGTACCTAATTGGATAAGGATTGTGGAATCAGCCAAATATGAATATTCATAAAATATGGATTCCCAAGGTAGAGATAGTAGTTATTCTCTTGAAAAGGATCAAAAGACTGAGCAACATGCTATTGATGAAGAAAAGAACACATGAGATGATAATAAAGTAAATATGTATCAATTCTTTTCTAATGATATATCAAATGGAAGAGAAGTAAAGGAGACACAAGGTATTTTTCCATGTCATGTTGTGACTAGTGAAAATAATGTATATGTTGTTGATATTTTATCACAGACCAGTGATCTTGACCTTGAAGATGATTTGGAAGCACATCCTTCATATGAAGAATGCAATAATATAGATTCGCATGATGTCACTTGTTCACAAGTGAAGGGACAAATTGTAGATGATACATACCTAGAATATAACTCAGGTTTATTATCAATGGAACATGTTGAATATGTGAGTGATGAGAAATTCAAAGATAAAAATGTATGTGTTCAATATGTTGATACTACGTATGAGGCCAAATATCATGAACATGCTTATGAAGCATAAGTAGAGTTATTAGCTACATACAAAGAAGACAATAAGGTACTCATGATTGATAGGAAAACTTCATGACTAAATGACCAAATTGCACATTATCACAAGCACATGGATTTTGAACTAACGTTATCACCCATGGACAATATTGAAAGGCCTGTTGATCCACCTAACAATGAAATTTCAAAATGTGAGTCAAAAAGGTTAATCATTGGTGATATGGATCAAATGGAGGGTTTATCTATATACTCTTTCAATGATTATGATGATTCTGAATATAATGGTGATAGGGAATATTTAGACCTTCATGCTGAGAAGGTAGAGGTTTCTCTAGTAACAAGAAAGGTGTGGGAAAATACCTTATATGATGAATCCTTATCAGCATATGAGATGATAAATAATGATCCATACTAGTGTAGGAATAATCCACTATTTTTTGAAAACTCTAATGAGTTCTTGGTAGGTATTACATGCAAATATGAAGGATATGATATAAATGAGACAGTAAGGAGCGGAGGCAAGCCTGATATCAAGTTTTTTTATTTTTCCCTTGAGGAAGGTAATGTTGATTCAAAAATTACCCAGTCACATGAAAGGTGTGGTGGTAAAAATATTGGTGAGGTGGCATGCTTACAAGTGAATGAGCAGATTGTATCAAATAATAATCAAGGGTGCAACTCAAATGTGTTGATAATTGGATGTTACAATTTTTCACATGATGAAGAGCTTGAAGATGAAGGTGTTATGGTCCATGATGACAATACTAAATACAATGCTAGTGTTGAGGATAAAAATTTTGATGAACCTTCAGATTATGTGAATATTGCAGGATTGTTTGATTCATGTGGAAGGGAATGTAGGGGTACAAATAACTTGAAGCATGATGCTAATCAATACGACTATGCACTTTATTTTTTTGCAGAAGCCACACATCTTATGGAACTCATCATATAACTTTTTCTATTTAATGAGGTTGACTCTCATGTAGGGAAGAATGAAGATCCTCCTGCATTGGTATCTTATTCCTCTAACACCTTAAGAGAAATTGGACATAGCATACAATAGAGTACTTCTAAAGGTTTTCAATTTGATGAACAAATTGAATCTGATGTTACAACCCATGATCAAATGGAATATGAAATTTTTATTTTTTCACCTTATCTAGATGAGCTTATGGTGCAGCAGGAGGAATTAATGATGTCAATCATGGTGATACTAGTTGCTTAGAAACGCACAATGCACATGTTGATCCTTTGATATCAAAGCAGGATAAGGTATTTGATAGAGGAAAGAACTATTTAAAAATTTTGGAGGGACACTTGGCCTCCAATTAGAGAGGGCTTTTGGGATCAGATAGAGGCCTACATCCAATATCCTTGTGGTCAACTACATGTTTGCTGCTCTCTGTCCCTGGTTTTTGTGCTCTTCTACTAGTCTATTTAACTAAAGATCTAGATTCTCGCTATGCCTGCAAGAGGCATACATCCCCAATTAGAGCCACTGGTGGAACCCTAAAATTTCATCATTCCACTAATTCCATGGTCAAGCCTATGAACTTTTCTTCCCCATTATCATTAGGGTTTAGGTTTTTATTGCTCCATTCATTTATACCCTTAATCCTTTTATTGGCTTATGTTCGCTTATTGACCGACTACACCAGGTCACCATTTATTTAAGTGATATTTCATGGCTATCACTATCTTTTTTTTAACTAGCCCCCAACATTGTAAGTTTCCTAGCATGCTTAGGAGGTCCCTCTTTTATGAACTTATACCCATGTGTGTTTGTGCACCTCTTAATTATGTGGCTCACGGTTCATCCCTCTTTGTGCATTCTTTTTAAAATGCCCATGTCCATCCTACAACAAGCAATGCTTCATCCTTCTTACTGCCCCAAGGTTCATCACCCGTCACGTGTTACACTACCGCCTATAGAAGGAAACTCCCAATGAGCGATGTGGTTAAGTTTTTAACCCATCGCTAGCTTTACTACTATCACCAATTGTCTCATGTTATCCAAAGGAGAACCTACAACCGCCGATGGGTGGAGTATTTCCCCATCGCATGAGCTCAGTCTATCGCCGGTTGAGGTTGTTCAATAGAGAGGGAACAAGAGATGAGTGATGCAAGTAATGATCTTTGGCTAGGATTATCCTAAGATCAAATCAACAGCTAGTATCTCATCGCTAGCTTCTAGGTGATCACTTGATGAGGTTCCAAAGTGGAATTTGATGGCACAATGAGCAATGTGTTTCAGTTTGTGGCCAGGATTCTCTCACGATCATTAGGATTGATGGCAGACAAGTTGAGGATGATAGAGTAAGGATGTGGATGAGTATGTGGCAGTTTTAAAGAACCTCATCACTGTTTCTAAGTATGATCAATAAAGCAAGCGGAGATCCTTAATGAGCATCGTTGATCGAGTTTTAAATCCAGGGAAATTGACGGCTGAGATGCAACATGCAATAATTGATCCTTTTGCTCACGTGAGCGAGCCAGGATGGCAATTAATTATAACTAGCCTCAAATTCCTCTATTTAATGAGGATTATTTGTAGCTTGTTATATCATTCGTAAATTATCCTGACACAAAATTGATTGGTGTGAGTACTAGAGGAATAATTTCAAAGTTTTGAACGAGGTAGTGCAAAGGTGGTTGCATGGTGTCTTCTAGTATGTAAGTGTGTATGCTTATTGCATTGTTTTTATAGTTTGGTTACTTTTTATGTCTACTGTTTGTGGGGGTTTTCATTGTTTATACATGGGAACTCTCTAGAAGTTGTGGTTAGTATTTTTCTGCATAATTAGCTCTAGTTGTTATTGTATCCTGGAAAATGAATGAGCTGAGTACTCCCATTACACAAGTCTAGAGGTCTAGAAGATTAAATATGCAAGAACCAGTGGCATACATATCTGAAGCCAAACCCCTCCTGGTAGAGGTGCCAGTTGTCCCAAAAGGAAAAAGAATTGTACACAGAAGAAGTGAGAAGGTTGTTGTTAAGAGTACATATACCTTGAGGAATAGTATTGTGTCAAAGGAACTGGTCGGAGTTGATGAGAAGGGGCCTGCGTTTGTGAAAGAATTAACGAGGCCTAGTACAAGTCCTAGGGTTTGTTTGAAGAAGCCCACTGCTCCTATTTTAATTTCTGATGATTCTTCAAGTGAAGAGGGAGGATCTAGCCTTGACCCTGGCCAATGCCATGCTTCTCTTGTTCCTTATAGCAACTCAGACGATGAGATTATTGTTGCAACTCCACTCTCTATCAAAAGGCCCGGTGAAGGTGTTTACTCGGCAACTAACAAGGCCAGGTAACACCTGTGTCCTCTTTTAAGGGTGTTTGGTTTTTGGGTGTTGTAGTGATTGGACTTCCATGTGGCTAGATTGTTGATTTGTGGTGTTGATGTTGATGGTGGTTTCATTGGTATTGGGGAATGTTCCTTTTTGGTAGCAATTTCTGGAAGGCTTGCATGGCACTTTTGACCAATGGCTTGGTACTCTTTTTTCCTTTTTTCTTTCTCGTGGATGTGGAATGATTGAAGATGTAATAGTCTGGAAACCGACCCAAATGAAGTGAAATGAATTTTGAAATTATTATCAAATGTAATTACATTTGATTACATTTGAGTTGGATGCTTTTTGTTCCCTTGTACTATAAAAGGGATTTCATGGCTCATTGTAAAGGAATCTAGTCTAAAAATTTTGAGTCTTGTGAACATTCTAGGTAGAAACTAGGTGTAGAAAAGATGCTAATGAATATAATAGTTGAACTGTCCTAGTTTTGAGTCATGTATGTAATCATCTTAAAGTAGTTTTATAGAAATTACTAATATTGAAACAAATCTTATGTCTAGAACATTTACTCTCCTTTTGTAATTTTATACAAATTATGAATGAAATATCAATGGTATCTTTGTTCACCATCAAATGCTCATTTGAAAGTATGTCTCTATTTATGATTTGGCTCAAAGAGTTAATTAAATGCTCGAATGGGTATATGAATTTTTAGTAATTTGCAAAGGATTTGGTAAGAGGTCATGTTTTAGGAATTGCAATTTTTCATGATGTAAGGTGTTGTGAAAAGAGTCCATAATTGTCAGAATTAAAGAAATTCTATATTACTGGTTATTATATGTTTGACTCCATAACCCAATTGGTAAAACACTAGTCTATTTGTTAAAGATACTTGCAATTGAAGTATATTAATTTTTTTCCTGACCAAGGACTTAAAATCATAGCACAATTCATTTACAATTTATAAATCACAAGGCATGTATTGAGAGTAATTGAAATATTTTCTTGTTCCTATTGAATAGATGATTCTTTGCTCAAAGATTAGCCAATCTTCTAGTATATTATGTCTATTTTCCCTTTATAGGAATGAATCTGTGTTGAAGTGTTCTTGAGTAGTTGAAATATTAAATGAACACAAAAGGAACACCCTCCCTGGTCCCACAGAGCCTAAAGTGCAGGAGTAGAGACCTTAGAATTCTTTACTCCTTGTGTTGTCCACTAGCCTTAGGTAATTCTTGAACATAAGGGTTGGCTACCCTTTAGAGAGTTCCAAGGTTTAGCTGGAAAAAACAACACCTCATATATATGTGTCCCTCCCTTCTCTTCTCTCCTCTCTATATCAATTATCCCTTTGTCTCTTTATCCATACATCCCTCTCTCTCCACCCTAATCCCTCAACCCTAAATTCTCAACCCTTAAACACTCAACCCTAAACCCTAAACCCTCAACCCTCAATCCTTAAACCCTAAACCCTTAAACCCTCTACCCTCTACCCTCTACCCTCAACCCTTAAACCCTTAAAGCCAAGAGAACTCTCTACCCTAATCCCTAAACCCTCAACCCTTAATCCCTCAACCCTTAAACCCTCTACCCTCTACCCTCCACCCTCAACCCTCATCCCTTAAACCCTAATCCCTCAACCCCTATACCCTATAACCTATACATTGGACCCTCAACCTTAATCCCTAAACCCTATACCCTAAATCCTCTACCCTCAACCTTAAACCCTCAACCCTCAACCCTCATCCCTCAACCCTCAACCCTTAAATCCTAAACCTTTAAACCCTCTACTCTCTACCCTATACATTAAACCCTCAACCCTCAATTCTCAACCCTCAACCCTCAATACCTCAACCCTCAACCCTCAATCCTTAAACCCTAAACCCTCAACCCCTATACCCTCTACCCTTTACATTGGACCCTCAACCTAATCCTTCAACCATATACCCTCAAACATATACCCTAAACCCTAAACCCTCAACCCTAAACCCTTTAACCCTAAACCCTTAAACCTTCTACCCTATACCGTCAACCTAATACCCTCTACCCTCAACTCTAATCCCTCAACCCTATAGGTCCTCCACCCTAATCCCTCAACCCATATCCCTTTCTCTCTATCTATACATCTCACCTCTCTCTCCCTCCCTCTCTCCTACCCTCTTTAATTGTCTCTATCTACCCTCTCCCTCTTCCTACATACCTCTTATAGCTCAACTAACTCCCAACACACCCCCTTCTCTCATTCATTCATTCATTCCATCCCACTCTTTCCCACCCCCTATCTCTCCCTCTCTCTTAGGTCTCTCCCTCCTACCCTCCCATCCCCCCTCTCTCTCAAATCTCTCCCTCTAGCAACCTACCTAGGTAACTCTCTCTCTCTCTCTCTCTCTCTCTCTCTCTCCCCCTCTCCCCCTCTCCCCTCTATCTATCCATCCCATACTACCTAGATAAGTCCCTCTCACTCCACCCCCCTCTATCTCTTCCTCTCTCAGGTCACTCCCTCCCACACACTCTCCCTCTCACAGGTCTCTCACTCACACTCTCTCTCTCTCCCACTCCCTCTCACTTCCTATCTCTCAAGTATCTCCCTCTCACCCCCCTCACACTATCAAGTATCTCCCTTTAGAACCCTACCTGCATAACTCTCTCTTTCTCTCCCTCTCTCTCCCCCCTCTCTCTCTATCTCCATCTCTCAATTCTCTTTCTCCCATGCCTATCTCTCTCTCTTTCTCCCTCCCACCCTACCTAGCTAAGTATACAATGTTACATACATATAGGTATACATACAATATACATGCATTGATACATGCATGCATACATACAGGCATACATACATACATACATGACATACAAGCATACATGTACATACAAACATACAAATATATATACATTCAATAGAGTAGCATTTAACATAAAGCAAGACATAATGTGAGTGTGTTATACCATGCTCGCGTTATGTCTTGCTAGACATGCCCCTCACAAATGCAAAAAACCACGTCAAAACTAAGATATAACATGAGTGTGTTATAATGTGCTTGCGTTATAACACACATGTGTTATAACGCACATGTGTTATAACGCGCACACGTTATATCTTTCTTTTGGAATCCCCAAGCCTTGGGCTTGGTATTTGCCTTGGAATACCAACCCAAAGGCTTGGAGGGCATTCCCAACGACCAAAGATGTGTTTTTGCAAATTATACAATATTTCACATAATCGGGTTCATGCTCACTGCCAGGATTGCATGTGGTTCAATGTTGAACAAATCGAACACCTGGGTAATGTTAGGTTCTCTCTTAGCTATCCAACAATGTAATTTTTTTCAATTTCTGACAATATTAAGCCTTTCATCTATAATTTATTTTGTTTGTGTGTCTCTTTTTTGGAAAAAAGTAGTGTTTGATATTTTTTCATTATAAACTAACTGTTCAACAAAATTTCAAATAAATTACATTTTTAGAAACTAGACTCCATTCTACAAATTAAAAGAGGATCAATTAGTTTCCAAAATTTGTAGGGGTAGCATGACTAAAATTCTATTTTTCAGGAAGTGTCCACTTAGAAAATTAGTAAAAAACCAAATATTCATTAAAATATTATCAGAAAAATCATGCATCAACTACATACCATTAGCTAATTTCTCATTGGAGTGATTTTAAAAATACTAAAAAAAATTCATTGTGCTAGGGATGTACAAGAGTTGTTATGTTATGTTTTTCTGACAAAAACATCACCAATTTTTGTATGTCCCTCTTTTGAACAACTTAATCTCAACCATTTTAAAAATAAATTAGTAGTTTAGAAAGTAGACTCAGAGCACTTCAATCCTTGTTTTTGTTTCATCTCAAAATTTTGAGTGTAACTATCCTCAATTTCACATCCAAGGTCAGTATTTCCTGATTTCAAAAAAAAAGTGGCCACTTAAGCCCCCTTTTTGGGACCCATCTTTTTGCACTTACCCATACATATAAGAACCCCATTTAGTAGAAAAAGTAATCTTAGGTTGATCCTCCTCCCTGATCTTCACTTGATTGTATCCTGAGAAACCATCTATAAATGAATGTATCTCTCATCTAGCTATTGATTCAAATATCTATTTTATTAAGGGAGTTGAGAATTGAGCATACAAAATGCTTTATTAAATTCCTAGAAGTCTATGCATACCCTTATCTCATATGTTTTCTTTCTTTGTACCACCATGGGACTTATCCAATCGGCATCTTCCACCAGTTTGATGATTCCAATAGCTAACATCTTATCTATTTCTATTCTTACTTTCCTCTTCATATTTTTATTGAGTCTATATGGCCTTTTTAGACTAGTTTAGCACCTTAAGTTAAATTTTCATCATTCCAACCTCCTCCTTAATTCCTTTTATTTCTATAAAGTTTTGGGGAAATAGATCTTGGAATTTTGATAGAGCTTCTATTGTTTGTGCTATAACCTTTTCATCCCAGTAATCTCCTATTCTTGCTATTTTGGGATGCCCTTCTACCGCAGTGTTTGTCTCCTTCAATTTCAAGGATTCGTCATAGTATTTATTTTTGGGTTCAGTTTTTTCTTCTATTTACCTTTCCCCTTGGTCTATTTGTATTTTTGAAATATCTCTTTCTTCATCATTCTATGCCTCACACTAGTATCTTTCTACTTTGGTGGATTCCTGATCCAACCATTTAATATATTCCCATATGCCTTTTTCTTTAGGTGGTGGAGATGAAGTTTGTGGTACTGATGGAATTAGATCATCTTTTGGTTTAAATATGATTTCATGCATCTGGTTTAATGCAGTAAGTATCTTGGGGTTGTCATTATGGAAAGAGAAATTATGAAGGAAATCTATAGTCACTTTGTCCCATGTTTCCATTTCACTGTGTCACCCCTAATCTATGCACCAAGTTTTCACTTTGGGGTTATATATCCAGTAGAATAGCTAGATATATAGTATGTTGTCATAATCATTATTTTCCTCCCAATAATGTATACACATGTCTAAGTGATGTTGCGGAAAGAAATCTCCTTCATAGATGGGAAAATCTTTGTATTCTCCTACTTTCGGTAGAAATCATGCTTTGATCAAGGTTTTAAAACTTCTAACTTTTTAATAGTTTTCTTATGGATGTTGTACCAACATGCAGTAGCACAGGTAAGAGTATGCAATAAAATGTCTAGCCTATGTGTGTCATTGGAGAATATTTTCTCTATTTGGGATATATAAGGTAGAAAATCTCCTACTCTTGAGTATATAGGTAACTTAATATGAGAAATTCCCTTTGTAATATGACAAAATTATGATAAGCTTCATTTTTATCCTCATTATCACTACATGTGGTACCATACATGTCAGGTGCACTTCACTACCTTCTTCTGCTAGAGTTTTTCTTATCATAAATACCCTTCGAGAACCAAAGATTCTACAAGAATACACCTATTATTCATGTTGCATCCATGCCTCTAGTATAGTCTCACTGTTGGTACTCCCCTCAATGTCATTTATCTCAATCTCTCCTTCTAAGTTAGGGTCCTCTAAGGCTTTAGTTGTATGTAGTGTAATTACAGTGTTTATAATCGTATTATTATCCTCATAATCCTTTATATTGACTTCCTCCATGTAGGACTCTTCTTGATTTACATCTAAGGGGATGGAAAACTCTTTTATTATCCACAAATGAGATATCTTACTTCTTATCATGTATTACTCCTCGAGAGTCTACAAACCATTGTAATCCCAAAAATACATCAAATGAGTCAAAAATTTCCTCCATTGTAACCACTTTAAAGTATACTATTTGCTTTATCCCTTTCACACTGAGTTCTACATTCCTTGCAATGATTAAGATCTTCATTTTGATACCATCTGCTAATCTAATATTGTATGGTCTGGGATCTAGTACAAGTTTTCCTAGATACTCCTAGATTCTCTTTGGAATTAAGTTTACATTTGATCCTAAATCAACCATCACCTTAAGAATCTTCTTATGATGAATGTAGAGACCAATCATTATAGGTTTGGTCTTTCTATTTTTTCCTATTGTTCTAACTTGTGGTATGCTCTTTTTATTTCATTACCTACTAAATTGTTTCAATTTCATGAGAAGGTAATGTTGTCCTACCAATTTTGCTAGTTGTTTGAGTGCCTTTACTTCTTTTTTTTTAAAAGTATCTATTCTTCTCTTTCTCCCTTTCTTTCTCTTGCTCATCGATTCTTTTGTCTTGTTCTAATATTTGATCATGTTTCTCTTTAGTAGGGTGGAATTCTTCTTCCCCTTTAGATCTTTCTTCTTCCATGTTTACCACATTTTTCCTCCCAGTATCAATACCCTATTTGGTTACCACTGATACCTTACCCTTTTTTCATAGGCCTATACTCTATGTGGTATGCTTCTCTTGTACTACACTCCTCTATAGTGTATCCCTCATTATTTTCAGCCTTACAACACCTTTTAGTTTCTTCCACAGGGTTCTTAGGTACTTTGTAGAGGAGCCTTACCCCCTAGTTGTATTTGAGTCTTGTTGTCTATCATTATGGCCTTGAGTTTGTGCATTTTTATAGTTATGGCATTCCTTTTCATAGTTAAATGCATTGTGGTATTATCTCTTGTTTCATGAGATCTTGTCTTAGTCACAATTGATCCATTTCTAGTTGTAATCATTCCATTTTCTTATTTTCTTTTTCTTTCTCCATTTTCTGCCACAACTAACCTTTTATCCTGTAGGCTAATGTGACTAATTTTAAATATGAGCCAAAGTATCTACCATCTAAAGCTATTCTAGGTTTTGGGGTTATTGCGAAGAGGAACCACTTTCTCTTTTTTTATCATTTAACAATTCTCCTAACCTCCAGGTTACTTCTTTGAACCTCCTATCAAATTCTATAATAGATTCATCTTCTTGTTATGATAATTCCCTTAACTTACATACTCCTTTTGTCGAGAGTTTTGGACAATCAAAATTCTCCAAAAATGTTTGCTTCACCTCATCCCAAGCCTTATTATTTTATGGGTATGATTTGTGGTTCTAGTTATATGATTCATCTCATAGGGAACCGATGAAAACAAAAAAATTAATACTTTTTTGTTGCTCATTTTGGATTTTCCACATTGTTTCCTTTAAGAAAATATGCTTTGTGACATTGTTGGTATCCTTTTCAAAGATAGGCATTTTCCTCATTGTGTTGATTTTTTCTTCCTCTAAGAAACTCTCTTCTTGACTTATGGTATTGCTCCTCTGACTAATAAAGAGGGTACTAGTCTCGCTGTCACTTCCCAACTTTCTATAATCACTTTGTTCTTCTATAATTCTCCACTCAATAGTTTTATTATTGCTTTAAAAAATATCCCAATTCACCGTGTAAGTTGTCTATAATTCTAGTTTCCTACCCTTTGCTTCTCCTTTGTCTATATCTATATGTGTTATATTCAGCATAAGGGGTGACTCTTGGTCTACCTAGGTGATGTTTTCTCTTCATAAATATTCATTTTAAAATGCATCTCTTCATTAGTAATTGATACCAATTTGTTCTTAGTTAACAAATTCTCAAGATTAAGATTAGTTTTCACCGCTTCTTCATTCCGCTCCTCTGCGACATTCTTGGCTTTCATTTCCTTTCTTCTCTCTTTCCTATTATTGTCTAGACCCACATCAGCGTGCTTAGTAGCACCCTTCTTGGTGAAATCCCCTCTTTTCTTTAAAATTTCTTTTGCCATTTTGCCAACTTTCTCTTTCTCTATTTTTTTTCTAATTTCTCTTTTGTGGTACATTTCCTCTCTTTCCTGAATTTTCTTTATCCTCATTTCTTATGCGTTCATTTCCATCCCTAATTTAATGATTTCAAATACCTCCCTTTTCTTGTTTTTTCTCTTATTCCCACATGTTTTATTGGTCCAAACTTCCATTCTTTTTTCTATATGCATATCTTAATTTTGAAAGAAAATCTTGAATAGTTGCATCTTTTCAAGGATCTTTCAAATCCCTCTTCCCTTTCCATTTTTCATCCCCTAATGGCCTAGGCCCCTCTCATAGAGGTTGCACTTAGGATTTTATGTAATTTATTTTTCTACCAATTCATTCCCTTCTTATGCTTCTAATTTCTTTACCATTCTCTCCAGGGTCCTAACAATGAAACCAATGTTAGCAAGAGAAACAGGGAAGTACAGTCTGGAGATCTATACCCTAGTATATCTTATGTAGTTTTTTTATACCCCAAAGGATACACTAAGAGAAACAATAATTTTTGGTAAGATTCTAGAAGGAATACTTAACATAAATGTCATATTGTTAGAAGATTAATCTTTACTTGGTAAAGGTTATTCTTTAATTGTAATTATTTATTCACTTATAGGAATATTCCAAAGGAATCCCTACAAGTCTTTTGTCTTTTTATCTCCTAACACATGTGTGAGGATGACTCATTTTATTTTTAAATTCCTTTATTAAGGAATATTTGTAGCCACCTCCTTAAGAGGTTCTTGACACATCGCACACACATAGATGAATGGTGGCATTCATTGAGTTGGGAGTTATATTCAAACTCCTCTTCTCACCTCTATTTATTGAGGTGTCTCTCCTCTCATTATTCATTCAGGAAAGAAAGCTTAAGGCTAAAGTGCTCTCTCTCTCTATTTGTATCATTCTTAGGAATGTTGATTCCATTCATACTATTGGGGTTTTTTCTTGTTTTTTCCCCTTATCAAATTCTTGTGTCTCCTCTTGATGGTGTTGATTCTTGGATTGACTTCTCTCATTTTTTGTAATATCTTTCCTTTAAACAATTCTCATTTATTAGTACTTCCACTGCTCATTTTAATTTTCCTTTCAAAAGAAAAATTCATACATTCATTGTACACACACACATAGATAACCCTTATAACTCCTTTATATTATATTAGAAATATCATACAATAGCATGTCTTAGTATTTGCTTTGCATTATATCTTTATATATCCTCCTATATCTTCCATAGATGATTTACATTGTATATACATCCATTCCCTTAAATGGAAATGATTCCTAACTATTGTGTAGTCTCACAACATGCCCCAAGACTAAAAAGACTTGGGGACCCAAGTGAAAAATAACTCTTATGGTAGGAGCTGGAAAATTGAAAGATCACCGGAAGTGAAGAGCAAAGAGAAATCTTTGATAATAAAAGTACTTCGTAATGCAAGTGTTTCGGACACCAAGTACTAGGTACCATTTTTTTTTGAAAAGGCGAAAGGTAATGCAAGTTTGAATGGAAGGCTCTGGTTCGGTATGATGGAGTTTGGTAAAATGGAGTCTAGTATAACCAAGGTCTGAGAAAGTTAATGGGTAAAAGCTGAATACTGAGTATCGGGTACCAAGTTGTAATGTGAAGTGAAAATGATAAAATTTTAAGATTATCTAATGATTCCGGTAATCTGGTATAGATGTGAGGATTTATGATATGCTAGAAAGCATGTTAATTACATGATTTTGTAATAAATTTTGGATAATGGTTTTATTGACATGAGATGTTATGAATGTTTTCTTTCTTTTAAAGGGATTTAATGTGTGGAATTTGTGATTGCAAGAGATATTGATTGTGATGCAAAGTTCGGGTATGGATGCTCAGGAAAACTTGAATCATGGATAGAATCATTTTCATTCTAGTTCGATTATTCTGGGATACTATTGGTAGAGGAGTTTGAATCCATAGGAATGTTGGGGATCCCAACATTTCACATGCGGCGGATGAAAAGCGCTAACCTCTGAGGAAGCCCATTCCCGAGAGTGGTAGAACTGGAGCCAAGCAATGTGTGGGGGTGAAAAATCCACTTGTTCATTCTAAATGTATGGGAAGTCCCTACACACTATCTTGATCTAAAGTATCATCCTGGCAATAATTAAATATCAACACCCGAAGAGCTTCAATGTGTAATTGGAGTTGGCATCCATTGACTTCGATTGCAATTCTCCTAGTGGTCACTACATTCCATGTGCCTTGATGAGATTGGTCCATTGGATTTCCTCTCATGTATTTGTCTTATCCTATCTGAGCGTTTTGTTTTATAAAAGGCCAAAGGATCCCTTTTTTATTTTAAGTTCAGAATTTGGGGATGTCGGAGGATCATAAACTTTTAAGTTTTGTTCTTTTTTTCATGTTTTTTGAACCATTCTAGTGTAAAAATTTGTATGCACATGGACATTGATTAATATCAGAGCTTATTAGATAGCTACCTATCTCAATATCTTTTGTAGTTGGTTTTGTTAGTTCAACCGAACAAGATTGTATGTTGCACCATTTAAGGGTGCATACAGAACCTACTCGGTGTCCAGAAACAAAACCCCTCTCTTTAAAATCTTGTACCGTTTTATATGTAGCTATGAAGCAATCTAGTGAAGTATGAAGCGGTTTGCTCTATTTTAATTGATTCTTTGGGGAATCCATGGAGAATAACCAAGAGAAACTTTTAATTTTTAGTATTTTTTATGCTTTATTTTAGATTAGATGTTTAAATTCCCGAAAATGTTCCAAAATTTGAATGAATGGATGAAATTTTATTGAAAATATTTTGTTTTCCATAAAATTGCTAAATACTTAATGCTAAATCTACTTAAGTGATAGCAAAGAATTTTGTGAGATTCATGAAATATTACTGCAAATCTTTTGATTTCATGATGCTCGACTTAAAGATTCAATTAAAAGTCCAATGCCTAAAATATTTAATTCAAAACAGTAGTCCCTTTGAGATTAACAACAAATATCACATCAGTACCTGAGAGCGACCCTAGTGCAATCATGACCTGGTTATTAGAGACTTGGGATTGAACTAAAGCCAATCTTTTCCTGTTAAAGTAGAATCCCCCTTTAGGTTTTCTTTGTTCCATATCTTTCAAGAAGGATAGGCTCTTTGTGGTCTTATCTATGAAGAATTTATTCGCCCTGTTTGTTGCAAGTAAAATCGTTGTCAACAAGAATTGGTGCTAGAAGGAGGGCCATCTTTGATATTTTAGGCCTTATTCTCTTGAATTGGAGGGCTATATTTTAAAACACTAGTCCTGAGTTTTGTGAGGAGCTTGTAAGCAAAAAATTGAATGTAAGCTAGTTTTTCAGTATGGAATTTGAAAAACTTTAGACAATATTTAACAAGAAATTGCATCCTTTGAGTTTATTCACTCTTGGAAGAGTCACTGAGTGTAGAATTCATGATACAACCAATCATGGTGAACTCAAGTGTCAATTTTTTTTAACTAGGGTAAGTTTGGCCATAAGTAAAGTAATTCCATTAATAGAAGAATTTCTAACTGCTACAAGAAAGGAATTGTTAACGAGAAAAATGTTTCACCCTAGTGGAATTGGAAATATTAAAAAATTAACAGATACATCAAAACAGTTGGAAAGTTGCAATTATTATAAATAAAATCCTAACATTTTGCAGGGAAATAGGTGAGAATGTCGAGATTCAGATATATTTCATCACAAATGAGGAAATGACATTGATGAATCATCATTCCCCTTATACGTGGAAAACTCGGATAATGGGAAGGAGTGGGAAAATCGAGCGAGAAACATGTGTATTTTGCTCCAAGTTGAAAATTTAGAAGTTATAAAAGGAAATTTTCCTGATTTTATACAAGATACAGAGTATCAAATTTTTACTTTTTCTCTCTCTGATAGCAATACAAATAGTGATATATCTTGGTCTAACAAAATGAAAAGTGAAGACAGGGTTGAAGACATGAATATTTTTAGAGGAGGAAGCAAATAAATGAACACAATCATTCATGGAAATGGATCAGGGATGGAAGAAGGTAGAGTATGGTCACATCAAACAAAATGTGTGCAATTGATCTCTAATGAGTTTGTTTTCATACATATGAGCCAAATAATTGGTAAGTATGCTTTTGAATTTATGGTTTCTAAACACATAAAATTTAAGATAATTCATTATTATGCTATAACATTGAAACTTTTGATAAATAAATTTAAAGATAAACCTATTGTAATTCGTACCAAAACTATAGAAGAAATAGTTGTAGAAATTTAAATCAATTGTTTTACTAAAGTCAATCTTTTGTTATGTTAGAGTTAGGGTAGTTAGGGTTAGCTTTCTTTTTTTTTGTAGGGTTTTATTTTTGTTTTGTTTTCTTTCTTCGTTTTTGTTCTTTTCTTTTGTCTGGCTCTGCATTAGTAAATTTTTCTTAAACCTATCTTACACATGAGAGTTAATTCAAACATTTGTAAAATTGAACCATGAAAAGTGAAATAATAAAACCATGCATAGTAAAACGTGCTTTAAGATGTACCAAAAATATATATACATGAGATATCGAAAATCCTTTTTTCAAAAGATCAAAATGTCAAAAAGAGTGAGCAAACTTGCAGATGGTAGTAGCCATTCAGTCGATGTGGGATGCCTCTTCTATCAAGGCTAAATACCCTATATAGGCGAGTTCCCAGTGAACTTCAAAGTCTTAGATATGGAGATTAGTAAGAAAAGGCCGAAGTGGAACCACTTCCCCGTGTTCCAGGAACTGAGGACTATCATCCATGGAGGGAATCCCAATGGTCAAATGTGCAACAGATAAAATGGTATCCAGATTCTCCAAGAATTCAAGCTTCACTATCAAGTTGGCAGTAGCGCAAACATCTTCAACAGGTAGCCCAATATCGAGAAGCTTCACTACAAAGTGAGAAGCTATTTTAGAATAGTGTTGAAAGAATGACTAGGTTATCTATACGTTGTCATTGATGTCACCATGTAGGTAGTTTTGTATGGTACTCTAAACTGGTATGTATGACTGTCTTATCTTCTTCAGTGGCCGATCCAGTATTTTTGGTTGCCCCTCTGGTATTCTAGTCCGCATTTCTCCACAAATGACAATTGTTGATTGCGGTTTTGGGAAACTACTTACAGATGTTAAAAGCATGCATGATCAGGTTATTTCGTGTTTTTGTGCTCATACAATGAAGTGGCATTATTCTATTGGTTGTGTTGAAGACTATTCCTACCTGACTTGTTAAGATAATTTTGATATGATATGAAAACTTATGTGAGATCTATTTCTTGGTCCGAGCCGACACAATATATCGTGCTAACGGTCAAATTGTATTTTGAAAATATTTTGTGGAGTCAACAGTTGATATTTTTAATAATGAATTGCATCTAATTAGGCCGACCTAATTGGTGCTTGCGATGGAGATCGGAATATATATAAGTATATGGTGAACAGTTTTGGAAGAGAGAGTGTGTGTGGAAGAAGGCAATAGGTTGGTGTAGACAATATAAAAGAGATGAAATAAATATTGAGTGAGTAATGAATGTGAAGGTGTGATTAGAAAAGCTAGCAGTTGTAACCATCTCTGAAACTGTATCATCACATGATAGGTGCATCTTTCCAGTTCATTTTTGGGTTGTAAAGCCTTATTCTATTTTTGTATAATTTTGTGTAGGCAGTGATCCTCCTTGTTGGACAATGAGTCCTTTTTGTAGGCAGTGAGCCTTTGTACTTGGACAGTGGGTCCTTCTTTTGGCAGTGAGCCTCTTTTGAAAATACTATATAGTGTGAGTTAACCCTCACCATGGTTTTTCCCTTATTGGGTTTTCCACGTAAAAATATGGTGTTCATTGTGTTGATTTACTTTCTATTATTTATGTTTCATGCTTATATTTAATAACAAAATAGTGTGGTTGAAGCTTTGATAAGTGATAAAATTTTAAGGTTGAATTTTTGTGACAACTAATTCACCCCCCCTCCCAGTTGTCCTGCGCCTATTTAACAATTGGTATTAGAGCTTGTGATTCCTTGTGTAGAGATTAACCACTTGAGGAGGATCCTAAAGGTTGGTTGAATGGATGATAAAGGAGAGCTCTGGAATACTCTTGAAGATCTTGATAAAGTAGAAAGAGAAAACAAAGATTTGAAAGAGAATCTTGATGAAGCAAATGAATGTGTTCAGAAATTCAAGGAATAGTTGAAGAAATTTAAGGAAAGACACAAAGAAGTAAGTGAATAGCTAAAACAAGAGATAATTGTACTAGAAGTGACAATAGAAGAGAAGAAGAGGATTGAAGAATGTTTGAATACCATGGTGTAGAACAAGTCTAATGAATGTTCCAGACTCGAACATGAGATAGTAAACTTAAGAGTGGAACTAGAAAAGGCTAAACTGTTTGAAAGTAATATCAGATCTAGCTCCATTAAACTTGAAGAATTGCTTGCAAGACAAAAACCATGTAAATAAAAAGGTGGCTTAGGATTTGATACTGGTAAAAGTTCCAAAAATGTGAAGAAGAATCAAGGAAAGAGGAAGCAAAGAAGGAATTTTGCAAGAAGACCGCCTGTGAGACAACCTAATGCACAAAGGTATCCCTCTTTTGATGGTGTTTTTCTTTTCTTGTAACAAATATGGTCATAGAGCAACTGAATGTAGGAGCAGGATAAACTAGTTTTCTAGCTCTCTTTTTGGAAATTGTTTTGAATGTGGGAAGTTTGGACATAAGGCTACAAAATTCAGATCTCAAGTATGGATGATCAATCGGGTAATGAGGTACAGGTTTAATGAAGGCAGAATGAATCAATTCTTTAATGGCTACTACTATACCTACAATAAATTTGGACATAGAGCGAATTAATGAAGATCGAGGAATAATGGAGGATAGATTAATCAGAAAGGTGTGATCTATTATAACTGTAACAAACTTGGACATGTATCTAAAATTTGCAAGAACAAAAAAGGAAAGAAGTCTGCTCCGGAAGAGAAGAGTGAATTGGTAAAGAAGATTGACAAAGAAGAAATGAAGCAAGAAATGGATAAGGTATGGAAGAAGAAAGAAGAAGAAGAAAAATTTGAGACTCCTGACGTGTTTGTACCCTCATCTAGTACAGATGACTTATTTGAAATATAGACCTAGCAAAGTCTTAGGGGAGCATTATCATAAGATTATAAAAAACCCCCTAGAAGAATGGTGTGTTAGAAGCTGGAACGTGGTAGAAATGTGAAGAATGTCTATTCAGAGGTGTTGGAAAAGGAACCAAAGAAAAATATGTTGATATAAGCATTTGCGGACCAAATTAGGTTTTTTTGTGCTAAGTGAAGTGTGTGTTTAGTAGCTTTTTGTGTTTTCCACATTTAATGTGCTTAGGGCAAGATTGACGAAGGTTAAGTAAAAAATTGTGATGCTTTTTGATTAATTGTGCATCTGAAGTCTTTGGAAGGTTCTCTAAAGAAATATTGAGGCATGCTTGAAGTCTTTCTAAAGGGAATTTGAAGATTGATTAAGGTAATCTAGAAACATTAAATCTCTAATTATAAAAGGAAAGAAGAAAATTGAAAAAATTTCACTGAATTGCAAGAGAAGCATAACAATGGACAATAGATTGTGTGGTGTTACCTCTCTAAAGCTAAAAAGGGTCAAAGTAGAAGAATATAATCATAGGAAAATGAAAGGAATTGAACTAGGGTTGAGCAAAGTCGAATTACAGAGTATAAAAACCCTAGGGATGGATTTATGGAGTGATTTTTTGTGGATTACAGATAAAGAGGTTATCTTGTTCTTGTTGAACTATTTCAAGGACAAAAGCATTGTTTTGGACAAACCCTATTTGATCTCGAAGGGAACTATCAAAGTGATCACTGGTTTATGCAGCGTTGGAGAACTCCCTGGAAAGAAAACTATGAAGTATAAAGTTGTGAAGGAGCTGACTGGCATCAGTAGAGATCTTAGAGCAATGCTGATTGATACACTTGTTGACTCGGCTATTAGGTATGTTGCATATAATATCTCATACAATATTTATTTCAGAAATTGTGAAAGCTCAACTTCGGCTATTGCCGTACATATTTCCCACATGATGGTTAAGGAGAACATACCATTTGATTTATGTAGCTTGCTACTTGAGAATTTTCTTGAAAATGTTCGAAATTGGTTGAGAATTATCCCTTTCGTTTTGGATCCTTGTTGGTATGTCTTGTGTTTTACTTTCTAAATTCTCTACCAGGAAAAGATAATGTGATGTGGGAATCTGGTATCCTTATTGGAAAATAAATTTACAGGTATCTAGAGTCTTTGGAAGATAATGAAAATATATGCAGATCGTATTTCTCATCTTTGCTAGAAAAACCTTGCTCCGGTATATTTACATCAATTTAATTTGAAGTGGGTTCTTCCTCCAAAAAAAGAGAAATGGAGGTTGTTATCAATGACTCCCTTCTGGAATCGAAAAGGAGAAAAGAGATAACTAAAGAAATCAATAACATTTTGGATGAGAAGGAGAAAGATTCTCTGACTTGCATTGAATCGCCTAATCCTAATGACATCCAGTCTATGATAGTTGAAGGAAAAATGAAGAAGATTGGTGAACTATGGAGTGTTTCCTCGCCTATTGACAAACTAAAAATTGATGATGCTCTGGTAGATTATCTACTTCAAAAAGGAATTGAAGTATCTGTTGTTTATGATTTCTTGCTAGAAAATATGATTGAGATTGTTGAAGAAAGGATGATGCTTGAAGTTTTGGAAGGACATAAGATGGGAATCTTGGTTGAAAGGAGATGTAAAAAGGCTATGCAGAGATTGTTTGGATTGATTGTAGAATCAAAGAAGTGTGTTAAAGAAATTTTAGATGCTTACAAGTATTTTCTTCAGCGGCCTACAGCTGTAGATAATTTCAAAAGAAAAATTGAAGTGATTGAAGCCGAGTTGAACAACATTGGAAAGAATTTTGATATATTCAAAGATAAAGAAGGGAAGCAAAGGATAAGAGTTGGTGAACTACAATATGAACTAATCATTACACAAAGACAAAGAGATGATGTGACAAAGACCTTCTCGCTCCTTAAAGAAATTGTTGAAGTCCGGTTAGAGCATCTTTCTGGAATTCTTATTGATGCAGAAGATGTTGAGAAATAATGTTTTGTTGAAGATTGGTCATCGTCCTTTACTCTATTGGGATTATTGGAAAGTTCATGCACAAAGATGGAGTCTGTTACTTTTAACTAGGAGAAGTTGCATCCAGTTCTCAAAGAAAGGTATAAGAAGGTGTTCCTAGTGAAGAATGTCATCTTCACTTAACTTCTATTTGCTTAAATGCTCTAGATTGTTGGAAGTTTTGGAAGTTTTTTGAAATCTTTTGAAATTTTGATGTCACCATGTTTACACTTGTTTTTTGCACCCTTTTCCATTGATGTCAAAGGGGGAGAGTGTTGGAGATAGTGGAGAGAGTAAAAAAAAATTGAGGAAAGAAGGAGAATTTTTGTTTACATGTTTCTATCAATGACAAAGGGGGAGATTGTTGGAAGAATGACTAGGTTATCTATATGTTGTCATTGATGTCACCATGTTGGTAGTTTGGTCTAGTACTCTAAACTGGTATGTATGACTGCCTTATCTTCTCCGATGGCTAATCCAGTATTTTTGGTTGCCCCTCCAGTATTCTAGTCTACATTTCTGCATAGTTGACAATTGTTGATTACGGTTTTGGGAAACTACTTACAGATGTTAAAGGCATGCATGATCAGGTTATTTCATGTTTTCATGCTCGTAAAATTAAGTGACATTATTATGTTGGTTGTGTTGAAGACTATTCCTGGCCGACTTGTTAAGATAATTTTGATATGATATGAAAAATTATGTGAGATCTATTTCTTGGTCCAAGCCGACACAATGTATCATGCTAACAATCAAATTGCATTTTGAAAATATTTTATGGACCCGACAGTTGATATTTTTAATAATGAATTGCATCTAATTAGGCCAACCTAATTAGTGCTTGTGATGGAGATCAGATATAAATATATATATAAGTATATGGTGAACAATTTTAGAAGAGAGAGTGTGTGTGGAAGAAGGCAGTAGGTTGGTGTAGACAATAGAAAAGAGACAAAAGAAATATTGATCGAGTAATCAATGTGAAGGTGTGATCAGAAAAGCCAGCAATTGTGAGCATCTATGGAATTGCATCAGCACATGATAGGTGCATCTTTCCAGTTCATTTTTGGGTTGTAAAGCCTTAGTCTATTTTTGTATAATCCTATGTAGGTAGTGAGCCTCCTTGTTGGACAATGAGTCCTTTTGTAGGCAATGAGCCTTTGTACGACAGTGAATCCTTCTTTTGGCAGTGAACCTCTTTTGAAAATACTATATAGTGTGAGTTAACCCTCACTGTGGTTTTTCCCTTATTGGGTTTTCCACATAAAAATATGGTGTTCATTATGTTGATTTAATTTCTATTATTTATGTTTCATGCTTATATTTAATAACAAAATAGTGTGGTTGAAGATTTGATAAGTGATAAAGTTTTAAGGTTGAATTTGTGTGACAACTGATTCATCCCCCCCTCTCAGTTGTCTTGTGCCTGTTTAACAAATAGAAGCAAAAGTAGTAGCTAGATGCAACATACTTTTCCCTAAGGACTAAGCACAAATTTGGCACAATGAAACTGGAAGTCCTAATGAAGAAAAACTTTTCAAGCCTTTATGGTGTGATGCTCCCTAAGAAAACACTTTTTCAGTGAGAATAACCCAAGAAAATTGGAGTGTCCATGGCCAAGAAGCAAATGCAAATGTAAAGAGAAAAATTACAAAAATAAAATAGAAAAGCTAGAAAGAAAAAGTGTGAAGAGTTCAAGAAGAAATGCAGAATTTATAGAGAGTCGTAAGAAAGTTGCGGTACATAGTTTCCTTGAGTGAATTTTTTTTTGGAAACCGTAAGCGAGGTGGTAGCTAGATAATTATCTTCAAAGTTAAAGGTTAAATCAAATTAATTCTTTGCACATATCTGGTGATAAATTGCTTCAAATTTGAGTAGTACGAAGATTTCAAAATTAATAGTGGTCATTTCATTTTTCTAAAAAGAGCCATATTAGTTATGGAGGTGCTTATGTATATGGAATATAGAGGAAAATGAAGCCGACAAGGCAGTACACGTCATCACCTAAGTAAGTTGAGAGAATAATACATGTGGAATAAGGTGTGTGAATTTAATGCAGAATAATGTGATCGTGTTTCAAGGTAATCATGACATTTCTGATCCATTAATGAGGTGTAGCACCATCAAATCAAAGTTGCTAGCATAAATTTTAGTAGTTTCCATAAAATTTAATCTGAAGGGTGGTAACTAATGTTTCTAAATTTAGATTTAAATTTGGTGATTAAGTTGTTTATTGCTAAATTTTAATTTATACATATTTTCTAACATATAGCGAGTTGCAGTTAGCTGGGATTTGGAATAAATTAGTGAAATTTAGCTAGAAACACACACTTACAGGAAATTGTTAAATGAGTTTTTGGGAAGTAGTGAATTGATGAAGGGATTTGCATTGAATGAAAAATCAAAAAGTAACCTTCGCTACCACTATAATTCCCAACCTAATAGCGGTGCTTCATTGCTTGCAAGTTGATAAAATGAGCTATCATTGAAATATCAAAAGAGAAAATGAGCTATCATTGCTATATCTAAAAGAAAAAAAAAGAGATATCAACTCTTTAGGCTATCCAAATAACTCTATCAGGGCTATGGATGTCTGACTGACAGTAGAGCTATGTTTGGGGGAATTATGGAGATAACCTTGTTAAGGCTATGGACGCTTGACTGCCAGCAAGGCTCTATCGCTGGTTGGCTTTGGAGGATTACTATATTATGTAGTTCATTGTTAATGAACTAATTCTTTTCACTAAGTTTCGAAAACTCGAATTAATCAGAACACACACAGATGTTTCTGGTGGAGTTTTACTTCTTTATGTCAAAATCTAGGTAAAGGTAAAAGCTATTGTTTTAAAATATGTATAAATTTTAATTTACAACTAGTGATTTAATTTCAAATTTGGTTTAAATTTGGTTTTATTGGTTGCAAGTTGTTGTGTGGTCTCACAATGCGCCCCAAGACTAAAAAGACTTGGGGACCCAAGTGAAAAATAACTCTTATGGCAAGAGCTAGCAAATTGAAGATCACTGAAAGTGAAGAGCAAAGATAAATCTTTGATAATAAAAGTACTTCGTAATGCAAGTGTTTTAGACAACGGGTATCGAGTACTAGAAACATTTGAAAATGTGAAAGGTAATGAGAGTTTGAATGGAAGGCTTTAGTCCAGTATGATAAAGTTCGGTAAAATGGAGTTCTGGTATAACTAAGGTCCGAGAAAGTTAGTGGGTAAAAGCTAAATACCAGGTACCAGGTTGTAATGTGAAGTGAAAATACTAAAATTTTAAGATTATCTAATGATTTTGGTAATCCGCTATATATGTGAGGATTTATGATATGCTAGAAAGCATGTTAATTACATGATTTTGTAATAAATTTTGGATAATTGTTTTATTTACATTAGATGTTATGAATTTTTTATTTCTTTTAAAGGGATTTAATGTGTGGAATTTGTGATTGTAGGAGATATCGATTATGATGCAAAGTTTGGGTATGGACAGTTAGGAAAACTTGAATCGTGGATAGAATAATTTTCATTCTGGTTCAATTATTCTGGGATACTATTGGAAGAGGAGTTTAAATCCACAAGAATGTTGATGATCCTGATATTTCACATGCAGTAGATGAAAAGCGCCAACCTTTGAGGAAGCCCATTCCCGAGAGTGGTAGAACCGAAGCCAAGCAATGTGTGGGGGAAAAAATTCAACTTGTTCATTTTGAATGTATGGGAAGTCCCTACACACTATCTTGATCTGAATTATCATCCTAGTGATGATTAAAGATCAACACCCAAAGAGCTTCAATGTGTAATTGGAGTTGACTTCCATTGACTTCGATTGCAATTCTCCTATTGGTCACTACATTCCATGTGCCTTGATGAGATTGGTCCCTTGGATTTCCTCTCATGTATTTGTCTTATCCTATCTAATCCTTGTGTTCTATAAAAGGCCAAAGGATCCCTTTTTTATTTTAAGTTCAGAATTTGTGGATGTCAGAGGAGCATAAACTTTTAAGTTTTGTTCTTTTTTCCTATTTTATGAACCATTCCATCATAAAACTTTGTATGCACATAGACATTGATTAATATTAGAGCTTATTAGATAGCTACCTATCTTAGTATCTTTTGTAGTTGGTTTTGTTAGTTCAACTTAACAAGATTGTATGTTGCACCATTTAAGGGTGCATACATAACCTACACAGTGTCCAGAAATGAAACCCCTCTCTTTAAAAGCTTGCACCATTTTATATGTAGTTGTGAAGCAATATGGTGAAGTATAAAGCAGTTTGCTCTATTTTACTTGATTATTTAGGGAATCCATGGAGAATAACCGAGAGAAACTTTTAATTTTCAGTATTTTTTATGCTTTATTTTAGAGTAGATGTTTAAATTCCCAAAAATGTTCCAAAGTTTGAATGAATGGATGAAATTTTATTGAAAATCTTTTATTTTCCATAAAATTGTTGAATGCTTAATGCTAAATCTACTTAAGTGATAGCAAAGAATTTTGTGAGATTCATGAAATATTACTACAAATCTTTCAATTTCATGATGCTCAACTTAATGACTCAATTGAAAGTCCAATGCCTAAAATATTTAATTCAAACCAGTAGTCCCTTTGAGATTAACAACAAATATCACATCAGTACCCAAGAGCGACCCTAGTGCAATCATGACCTGGTTATCAGAGACTTGGGATTGAACTAAAGCCAATCTTTTCCTGTTAAAGTAGAATTCCCCTTTAGGTTGTATTTTTTCCATATCTTTCATGAAGGATAGGCTCTTTGCGGTTTTTTCTGTGAATAATTTATTCACCATGTTTGCTACAAGTAAAATCATCGTCAACAAGAACTACAACTAATGTCTTTCTTGTCCTCCACATACCTCTTATGGTAACATGTGGTAGGCTCTATTCCATATCTGACCTACTAACAATGGAATTGTAATCCATGCAAGTTTGTTGCATGCATACAAGTGGTGTGCATGTCAAGGAGACTCAAGACATGTTAGTTTATATATTTCACTTTGTATACATTTAGGATTCTTAAGCCTATTTAGGAATCCCATTGACCCTTTCTTAGTGAGGATTTAATATAGATAGCTGTCCTACGAGGTGTCAACTTACTTTCAACACCTCATACTTTATTTTTTATAGGAGACTCACCACCACTCCATGAATGAGGAGTCATATCCTTATTTCATGGAGGTTGGGTGCCTCCTTTCCTATTTATGTATGCTTTTTTTCCTAATCTATTTCATCGACTTTATGCAATATTTGTTCAATTGTTCTTGTTTGTAATCTCTTAGATTTGCAGTATTTCACATGGTATCGAAGTAGTTGAGAATTTAAGTAGGTCGTAAGTGTTTCAATTTATTGTGTTTTAGATTTTTTCTTTCATCTTTGTGCATTTAAAATCCATAGGGAAGGTAAATCAACCTATATTTTGCCTATGGGTGTGATCTAGAGAGGGTTTTAGTTGAGGATCTCTGCAAATTTTTGGAAGGGGGTTTTTCTTATGGATCTATGTGGTAAAATTTTGAGAAATATCTTACATTGAAGGTCATAGTATTGAGGGAAAGAGGCGGGTGATCCCATAATAGTGGTTTACAATTTTTGGCCAAACTGGACACTAAAATTATTATTTTTAACTAAATATTCACATTCGGGCACCTATAGTGGCTAAAATATGAGGAATTTGAAGATGGTGCAAACTAGAGTCTCATCAAATTTTGTCTGTAGATTCTAAAAATATTTTTTTCAAAATTTTTAGAATCAAATTGCACTTCTTTTTCCATCTCCCATGAAAATAGATTTTTTTCAGAAAACAACATTTTTTAAAAGTGGCCTTTTACATTATAGCATAACTTTTTCCATGAAGGATAAAATTCTAATTCTTTCAAATTTAGATTTTTAACTCTAATATATAGTGCTTCCACTTGGTTAGATAATTTTATTGAATATTTTTTCCTTAATCAAGTTTCAAAGTCAAACGAATTACAATTCAGACACAGCACGACCATATAACGCGTAACTTTTTTTATATGTCAAAATTTTATTTTATTTTTTTGTTGGATCAAGGACTTCAATATCTGGTGCACTCATATTTTTCAATTTTTTTTGATAATCTTCTATTTTTCCACATAAGAACAAAGAAATTCATTTTCAATGAAAAACCTATGTTTAATAAAACTTAAAAACAAATACATAACAAAACCAAAACATATTAAAATTATATTCATTGGATAGCTTGTTCTGAGGAATACCATAATCATTTGAAATAAATTTTAAATGAATTCATTTGATCCCCCAAAATATAAATCAAAAGTGATTTTTTATCAGCATTTTGATAGGTGTAAAGGAGACGCATTTATAGGTATGGTTTAAAACTAGCGAGGTTCTATCCAAGGGGGTTTGATCTAAGGTGTTTTGATCAAACCCTCTTCAATTGGAATCCTTAAAATGGAACTTTTTAAGGCTTAAATCATTATATTTTCTAAAAATATGTGATTTCAGCTAAAATTTGTTCCTCTCAGGAATTCTAAACCACTATTATGACAGCACCGAGGCACATTTTATCATACTAGTCCTGATAGTTTTCATTGCAAGTTATGCATGTAATACATAGCAGGCCACATCTCACGTGATTCTGTTGGAAGCCATCATCTTGGGGCAATTTTTGTGAAGGATTTGTGGAAAGTTATTTTGGTGACGTGCATCAATTTTGCACAGAGAGGAGCCATCACTATTCATCCTCCAAAAATCCACATTTGCTAACCTCAACATTTTCACTAGGGCTTATGTCATTGGGAGAGGAAAGAAAGATTTTCTAAAAGTTTAGCCCCTATTCATATGGAATTTAAGCCCTTGTTTCTTTCCAACCCAAGGGGGCTTAAGTTTTCTCTATTTTTTCCTCTCTTATTCTAAAATTTTACATTGCCATTTTTTCTAAAAATCAAAAAAATAATTTTGTAAGAAGGAACAATTTTTTTTGTAAAGGGTGAAATTTTCAAAGTGTAATAACTTTTTCACCGTAGCTCAGATTCAAGTTCTATTTTTTACAAAAATACATTTTTTCCACGAATACAAAGAGCATATTATCACACTAATTCTATAAATTTCCCATTTATGCCTCTTTTTGGATGAGTTACAAGTGCATTCCTTCTATATAATGCCAAATTAGGGGGGGGGGGGGGAATAATCAAGGGGAGTATTATGTGTAGTCCATTTTCACACTTCCTCAAGAAGTGCTTTTTTGTGTTGTGTTTTCCTTTCACTTCTGCATGCATTTCTAATTTCTTCATTGCTACATTTCTACAAGAAACTATCTAAGTCTAGCAACATAGAGTCTAATGTAACTATACAACCCCTAACACCTTTCAATCATCATGATTGGAAGATGAAAGTAATTCTTGTTTTTAAGAACAAAGGTTTATATAGGGTAACCATGGGAACAAAGAAAGAACCTACAACAACTAAAGACAAATAATTTTTTTTCAATGTGTGATCAAGCATTTGACTTCCTATATTTAAATTTGTCTCTTGAATTGTTGTTCCATGTTGAGAACTTGAGAAAACCCAACCAAGTTTGGGAAGCTATAGAAAAACTATTTGGGAAAATAGATGAACTTAGAAGCCATGATTTGGATAATCAACTCTTAGGTCTTAGTCCTAGAAATTTTTCAACTTTACAAGACTTCTTCACTAAATTAAATGTTTAAATTTACAATTAAAATATTTTGGAATTGAAAAGAAAGAGGATCAATTAATGCTTTCTATACTTTCCAAGCTAGGTCTAGAATTTATTTTGTTTGTATCAACTTTAGATACTCTACTAAACGGGCTCTTGAAGCCTCATGGTCAATGCCAACACTTGATAACTTTGTTGCTGATCTCACAAGGGAGCAGGAAAAGTTAATTCAAATAGGCACTTTAAAGTCTACTAAGCCTAAAGCCCTACTGTAGGGAATGAAACACATCAAACTTCAAAATAGGAGAAGAAGAACACTAAAAAGGATAAGGAAGTTCAGAAAGAAGGAAAATTTGACAACTCCAAAAATTCTTCTCAAAGTAAGAAGAAATTCATATGTGCCTTTTGTAAAAAAACTTGGAAATGATGAACATCAATGCATGAGGAAACAAATTATCTACAAAAAATTCTTTAAAATAATAATATAGGGCTACCTAATTCTATCAAGGCATCTTCATCAACTCAAGAAAATATTAAGGATAAGGAAAAATCAAAGGGAAAAGCCTCAGTTTTTACATCATCTTTATCTCCATCATGGATTATATACTATGGTGCTTCAAACCATATGGGTTCTTCACATGTTGTATTTTCATCCTTAGAGCCATCCAATATGTCCACAATCACCTTAGGTGATCATACTCTAGCATTGGTAAAAGGGAGAGGGTTTGTTGAAGTTGAAGGAGGAACATTTTTAAATGTTCTAAGTGAACCTTCACTCCAAATAACTCATTTAGGTAAGGGCGTGAGAGTACACTTCTCTCCAAAGTGTATTGAGATAAGAGAATTGCAAAGAAATATTTTGGTAGCAATACGAGAGGAAAATCACCAATCCAAATTGTATACCTTCTCCAATTTTTCCATAGATATTTCTCTAAAAGCACTACTAACTCATTCAGATAAAGTTAGCAAATTATGGCATGAGTGGTTTGGCCATCTTAACTCCCACTATTTTGAGCAACTATGTCAATAGAATATTTTCAAGGGATCACCTAATGTCAAATTTTGTAAAGGGATTTGTGAAGGTTACACACTTGGCAAGCAACCAAAAGAAAAATTTGACAAAGGCAAATCATGGAGGGAAACAAAAGCTTTAGAAATTGTTCATAGTGATGTTTCAGGGGATTTTCCCCATCCATATTTTACAAATTCTAGATATTTTATCACCTTTATTGATTATTTCTCACATTTTACATGGGTCTACTTCCTTAGGAAAAAATCAAAAGTGTTTGAATCTTTTCAAAATTTCAAATCTCTAGCCAAAAAATAATCAAGGAAATTTGTCAAGGTTTTTTGAACAAATAATGGGGTGAGTATGTCAACAACCATTTTGAGTAGTATTGCATATCAGAGGGGATAGATCTATAGTGCATGGTTCCATATACTCCTCAACAAAATAGTGTTGCAAAATGGAAAAATAGATCTTTAAAAGATATTGCTAACTGTATGATTCACTCTAAGGGCCTCAACCATCATATTGAGAAAAAGTAGTCAACCGTGCATGTTACATACAAAATAGAGTTCAACATAAAGCCTTGAAGGGTATCACTCACTTTGAAGCTTGGAAAGGATGGAAACCATCAATTGATCATTTCAAAGTTTTTGGCTCTCATGCCATGGCACACATTCTAAAAGAACATTGCAAGGCTATGGATCGACACTCCAAGCCTTGCTTTTTTGTTGGATATCCATATGGTATAAAAGGATATCACCTACTCCACCCTACCAAACATGAGTTGTTTATTGAGAGAATTTTTAAGTTTCAAGAAACATCTCTTGAAACTATACTTGACACTTCTCAACATATTGTGGACTCCTCAGATCTTGATTACAAACTGATGATTCATATCATTCTCAAAAAATTCCTAATGTAGTATCTTCTTCTTCCAATTCTCATAGTAATGATAGTGATGAGGGTTCATCTTCATCTAGTT
This sequence comes from Sequoia sempervirens, assembly GCA_007258455.2. Classification (NCBI taxonomy): domain Eukaryota; kingdom Viridiplantae; phylum Streptophyta; class Pinopsida; order Cupressales; family Cupressaceae; genus Sequoia; species Sequoia sempervirens. The sequence goes on along the minus strand of VDFB02281492.1, from coordinate 845,579,425 downwards.
CATAGATTGCATTGGAAGTTGATATTTCTACACTAGACTCACCCACATCTCACACTCTACATAGGGCACACACAGGGGTGCAAGATTCAACATATGATAGATAGCTTCAAGTAGATTTTCAGGGGGTGCACAAGCCTTATTTGCTTCAATTTATGATCTACAAAACTTCAGAGAAGCATCAAGCATACCAGAGTGGTATATTTTTATGGATAAGCAATATGATTCCTTGATTAGAAATCACACTTTGGATATGACTTCACTTCCTAAGGGAAGAAAGAAAGTTGAATGTGGGTGGATATATCAAACTAAATTTGCAACAAATGGCTCAATTGATAAGTACAAAGCAAGGTTGGTTGCCAAAGGTTTTCACAATTTGTAGGCATTGACTATACAAGAACCTTTTCACCAGTTGCTAAGATGACTTCCATTCAACTCACACTTGCTATAGTTGCAGTAAATGGATGGGATGTACATCAGATGGATGTGAAGAGTGTATTTCTTCATGGAGACCTTGAGGAGGAAATATACATGGAACAACTATTAGGGCTTATTCAAGATTCATCCTTAGTTTGTAGACTTAGGAAATATCTCTATGGCCTCAAACAAGCTCCTAGAGCTTGGTATGCCAAGATGGATTCCTACCTCCTATCTTTAGATTTTACTAGATTCCATTTTGATCCTAATGTGTATCTATTACGATGGGATGATCTTCACTTTGATATTGGTTCTATATGTTAATGATCTTTTGATTACTAGGAGTACTTCATTTGCCATTATAACAGTGAAGACATCAATTCAAGACAAATTTGACATGACAAACTTGGGTTTATTGCACTACTTCCTTGGCATTGAGATTTTAAAATATGTTTCAAGGATTACTCTTGCACAACCTAAGTATACTCTTGATCTACTTGTACGGTTTCACATGACTACTTGCAAACCATCTCTGACTCCCTTTCTATTTGGAGTCAAGCTTGAGACTTCTTGTACTGCATCATTGGTTGATGCTACATTGTATCAACAACTTGTTGGTAGTATTATTTACTTGACTCATACTAGGCCAGACATTGCATAAGTAGTAGGCATGGTTTTGATATTTATTCAGGAACCTCATGAGCTACATTGGAAAGTAGCTAAGAGGATCCTTCATTACCTTCATGGTACTCTTGGGTTTGGGATTCATTACAAATTTGGTGCATCACTTGACTTGGTTAGTTTTACATATTCAGATTGGGTTGGTGACAATGAGTATTGTAAGTCCACTTTAGGTTATAGTTTTTCACTTGGTTCATGTCCTATTAGTTGGTCTAGCAAGAAGTAGAATGCTATTGCTATATCATCCATAAAGGCAAGGTTTAAGGGGATTGTTAACTCAACTACTGTGGCCATATGACTTCAAGGTGTAGACACTAAAAATTGGTCTAGGCTTGTGTCTTCAATTTCTTCATAATTCTTACCTTCATTGTCATAATTAAATAATCCTAATTATTTAATTATATTTCTAAATTCATTTGTCCTCTATTAATTAAATAACTTTAATTATTTAATTAATTCATTTTAACCTTTATTCCTCTATTGATTAAATAACTTTAATTATTTAATTAATCCATTTGTTACCTTTATTCAATATTGATTAATTAAATAAATATTATTTATTTTTATTTAATTTACTCTCATCACATTTCCAACTATAATTAAATAATCATTTAAAATTATTTAATTATTCTTTAACCTTTTCTCTAGTCAATTAAATAAATCTTTATTTATTTAATTTAATCCTCAAATTTCGAATGTTGAATTAAATTATTATTTAATTCATAAAAAGGTTTATTCTTGGCATATTCTTTTGTAATTGGATAATCTTTATGTTATCTAATTAGTCAATTACCACTTAAGTCAAGAAGTTAGAATCTCCTGATTTAATATAGTGATTATCTCTGACAAATAGACTCATTGTCTTAATCAGTCAGTTATCTAGTTTTAATTCTTTTGCGTACAAACTTATATTAATTAAATAACTTTGTTTATTTAATTAATTCATTCATGCGTTCGAACATACCATTTCCTCTATGCTAATCTCTATCCTTTACATGCAATCATTATTCTTCTAAGTTTCAAACACTTTCAACTAAAGATGAAATTATTATTTAATTTTAATCTCCACCTTTATGCTTTATCACTCGCGTTATTACTGACACTAATCTCAATGCATGTCACAATCTTTAATCTTAATCATCCATCTATCTTTCAATACATGAGCATGTCATTCAAAAACCCTATTTTCTATAAATTGGCTTAACCTTCATCATTGTTACTCCTCCCAAAACCTTATGACTTTTGGAAGCAATCTTACTTTTTGAATCTTCAATGTTTTTCTAATAACACTCTCATGAGGCTATAATTGCACTTGAGAGAAATCTAAGGGAAACTATCATACAACAACAAAATGGAGAAGGACAATCGAGGTTATGCATGGAATTATGTAGATATTTGGTGAGATCATTCTATTATTTATGTTTTAAGTTTTCCATTGTTCTTTTTTGTTAGTGTAGGTTAGACTTGAGTTTATTGCATTGTGTTGCTTTGATCTCGCTTGTTTCCTTGTGTTACACAAGGCATTCTTTCCAAGTTTGGTATTCTTTTTAGGCAGCCTATAGTCATCTATGGTGACAACTAGAGCACTATTCAGATATGCAAGAATCCAGTTTAGCATCAGTTAACCAAATACATAGAGATTCATATGCATTATTTTTGAGAGTTGATTCATGGATAGATCATCAACTTAGTCTTTTTCTAGTCTTCAGAGCAAGTTGCTTACATCTTCACCAAACCCTTTACTAAGAGAAAGTTCATTCATCTCTGAGCTCTTCTTGGCGTGTGGTCTACATTAGCAACAATATCATTCTTGAGGGGGGGGAGGAACAGGCAAGGGGGGAGGGGGGTTGGGCACTTTCTATTCTTCTCATCTTCTCTCTTTTTGGAGGATAGCTTTTTCCCACTGGGTTTTCTAACTTACTCCATTTTTAGAGAGATTGCATTGTGCATGAGTACCTTATCAAGCTTCATGATTGGGACTCATTTTCTTTTGCGTTGTACATGGGTACCTCACCAAGCTAGTAGTTAGGGCTCATTTCATTCATGCCCACCTAAGCTATGCTTAAGGGGGTGTTAATGTATATATTGCACTTTGCATACACTTAGGCTTCTTAAGCCTAGTTAGGCACCCCATTGACCATTTCTCAATGAGGTGTCAATGTAGATAAGTGTCCTATGAGGTGTCATCTTACTTTCAACACCTCATCCTTAATTTTTGGTAGGAAAATCTCCACCACACCATGAATGAGGAGTCTTATCCTCATTTCATGGAGGTCGGGTACCTCCTTCTTGCCTATTTATGCATGCTTGTTTGCCTAATCTATTTGGTCAACTTTATGCAATATTTGTTCAATTATGCTTGTTTGTAATCTCTTAGATTTACAAGATTTCACAAGGCATGCATACAAGCAATGGATTCCTTCCATGTGGCAATCCTATGCATCTATCTTCTCATATGAAACTATATTTATTTGGTACTTGTCCATTTTATAAAATAATATAGGTTTAAAGACCTCATGAGTATTGTTATGTTATCAGAATCAATCCAAAAATTCTATTACAGTTGAAGAAACAATGATTATATAGTAACCTTCATTGTTTACTGATAATAAAAATTGTTGTTCTTTTAGAGTGTGGGGTTTATCTCCCAAAATGGTTTTCCCCAAATATATATTATGTTATGGTTTATTCTAATTTTTCATTATCTCCCCCACTTAGACTGGTGTAGGAAGTTGATTTCTCTTACTCAATTTTCTTTCAAATATTTCCAAATAATAATAGATTTCATAGAAAATAAATGGAGGAAAAACCAAGGAGGTTTCTCACAAATCCACCACCTACAAGAACTTAGAGACCAAATAACACTTAAGATATAGAAACAATGATCAACCCTTTTCCTTTTGAAGAAGATGAAACCAAGTAGCTTGGTTAGGAGATAAAAAATCAAAGCAAGAAACATTTCATCTTCAAGGAGCCACATAAGCCCCACTTAGATAGAGAATCAACAACAACATTCCATTCTCAAGTAATATGAACAAAAGACATTGAATCAAACTTTTGAGAAAGATATTGAATCTTAGTAACCAAGAAGCCAATTGTCAAAAAGAATTACCAGAATTCTCTATATTCAAAAGAGAAACTAAAATAATAGAATCCATCTCACAAATAATATGCTTTCAACCCTATTCACAAATTCATATTGTAATGGGGCTGTAGGCCTAGTTCGATTGGCTAAAGCATCCTGTTGCAGGCAAGAGGTCATGAGGTCTAGTCTCCCCCCAAACTCATGGTACTGGCGGGCGTGAAAAAAGTTTACCAGGTGCACTGCAGTTTATAGGGGGATGAATACCAACTTATTCCTGCAATAATATTGTAATAATATTATTTATATGCTTATTCTTACATAATATTGCTTATGACTTCAATTCTTCACAACATTTTTAAATAATTTTAATGTAGCTAGCATTATTCAATTAAAAAAGTAATATCATGCCTCGTCATGGCCCCTAACTAATCATAATAATAAAAATATGGAAAAATTGCAAATAGAAGTGGGATTATTTTAATTCAATTACAAGGAGCGTCTCTCACAAGAAATTTAATTATTTTCTCCCAAAAGAGCATATCCTTTTCGCTTAGATTCAAAAGAAACTACAAAAAATGCTTTAAATAAGTTATATTTGCCTTCAAACTTTGTTATGGTGTAATTTCAGTCATATCTCTTGTCTGTAATCTTCAGCTTATTCCAATATAAAATAAAACCTGGAAATGATTCATTGTTTTACTTAACACTATGACATGGAGATAACGTTGCAGTACAATATGTTTGACAGAAATTTTATGAAACAACAAGAATGAGAAGTTATATATAACCAAGAACAAGCTGTAGAAAATGGTTTTCGTGCTTATTAAAACGATAATAACGTTCATTTTGGATTGTAGTAAAAAGATCTTCCTAAACGACGTCGATGGACTGCTTAAAACATTGGTTGTTTCATAGTTGGTAACAGCTTGATAGAAAATTTAATTTTGATTTAAACTAGAAAAGATCATGAATTCACAATAATATCATAGTTGGCAACAGCATACAAAACAATGAATTCACAATAATATCAATTTGATGTTGAGATCATAAAATTCCTGAGATACTTCCAAACTGCACCAGATATTCTTATGAGATTACCCATAGATTGCCAGGGAGGACTCTTTTAACGTCTTTGTTTAAATTTGAGTAGTTATGTTTTTATCTGGAGCTCATTTTTTAATTGAAATAGTTATCAAGGCTCTGAAAAAAGTTAAGTTATAAAATAAATATTAATATATAAAATATTCTTGCAAAGATAATAAAGAAAGTATATATATTTAGTTTTCATAAAAGTTATAATAATATTGGTTGCATACCTTATTCTTTTATTTGTACTGTGTTGTTTGATTTGTTAGTTGATTTGCTTCAATTAGTAGAAGATATCTTTGTTGTTTCAGACATTATCTATGATTAGTAAGACAATGATATGATCTAGGAGAATTAAAAATATTAGTAGTATACCTTACTATTTTATTTATATGGTTTGTTTGATTTGTTGGTTGATTTGCTTCAATTAGTAGAAAATATCTTTTTTGTCTCTAGCATTGCCTATGATTAGAAAGATAATGACATGATCTAGAAGAATATGTTAGAGTGAAGCCTTGAAATTATAGTGTTTCCAAATAAATATAAGAATTAGAAAACATAGGTAAAAAAGCATCTAATTCTTCATAAGGGTAAAAGAATAACATTGTATCATGTCTAAGTAAATCAACAACCGCGTTATTTTCAAACCCATTCCGAAAAGATTCTTTTCAACTCAAATTTCAACCAACACCATGTAAAATTCCTTTATCTCAAGCTCTTATTTGATGGATCTTTACATTGTTAATAGCTTTTTTTTTGTATAATTTATTTTCTCATTTGACTTATAGAAGTTTTTTTTTCTTGACTGAAGGTTGAAGAGAGAGTGTTCAATGTCTCAAGATTACACATAGAGCATACAATATATTTAATATTTAAAGAACAAACATACTTTAAGTTTGTATATATTTAGTGTAGTGGTAATTTGTTGTGAGTTCTAAGTCATAAGGTATCTGGTCAGGTGTCACCTAACATATATAATAAAAATGAAAAGTAAATAGAATGCAAAAGTATGAGGAATCTCCAAAGGATTCATCTCTAATGCAATACCTTATCATGTGTATACATATTGGATTATTTTAAAATAACCAAAATGTGACCCAATATATCAATTTAATATTATGAGGAAAGGGAAATAATTTAGCTAAGTGACATCAATATAGGTGGGTATTGGTGGTGGGGAGCATAAGAAAAAGGGATGCATGATGTTTATAAGTAGTGTTGCAAATCCTTTATAGATAATTTTGCATAGGTGAACAAGAAGAAATGCTATTCACCAAGTCGATCTTGTTAGGATCATGAACCCATATTTTTCTAGACCATACAATCTTGTATTGTTTTAGAGTCTTATAATTCTTAAGTTGCCTACTTAATCCCAACTTTAAAGTAGTTAACAACGAAAACAATGATCACTTTGAGGTTGTGAAGGTTTAGTAAAATAATACCTGAGGGTAAGTGCAACAAGTTGGATCCACAAAATGTTCAAAAAGTGGAATTTTTTTCCCAATTTTCAAAATTTATCATAGTTAGACTAAAAATTTGAAGTATTACAAACTAAATCTTAAAAATGTTCAGTAATATGAAATTTAGTATTTTGAGTATAATTTTTAAATATGTAATTTATTCTAATACCTAGAGATACAAATTAATTTTTAATAGGCATTTATAAGAACCACTTTTTAAAAGTCACTTTTTTAGGACCATACCATGCATGTGTACGGACACCAGAATTTGACCTAAATAAAATTATTTTTCTAATTCTTGTTGGAGAAGAATGTGTTATAAACTGAAGATTGATGAGGATATTTTTTTAATTAATTTTTTATTGGTCCTAATTATTTTTGAAAACCCTCATGTATGGACACTATAATTTGACCTAAACTAATCATTATTTTTATTTTTTAATTTGTTAATAATTGTTTGTAGATTGATACCGTATATTTTTTTACAAAAAAAATTAAAATTTAAAATATATTAAAATATATGAAAATTTGACATTTCAAGTTTATGGACCAATTTCCCTCAAAACTAATTAAAAATAGATAAAATAATCTAATCATAAAAAAATTACATGAAAACTAGACATCATGATCTATAATGGTTTTTAATTTCATAAACAATTTTTAAAAAAACCCTTAGCCATATTGCCAAAGTGAGTTATTTCTCTTGGCATTGCCATGGCCTTGTACTTGTAGATCTAAGGCTAATGGTTGGGTTACCAAGCCTTTCTCGAGCCTAAAACTAAATCAAAAAGTGGATTGGGATTTCAATTTTTTTTAGAATAGGTACTCACTTTAGAACAGGCACCCATTTTAAAGTGGGTACTCAATCTATTTTTAGAATAGGTACTCATTTAGGATGGGATCTTGAAGAAAAATGGGTACACATTCTTGTCGATATTTTTATGCATGAAACTTCCCTTCTTTGTGGACCCATCTTCTTGCACATGCCCCCAAGTTTCCTATTACCAATTATTGGACATCTTTTTTGTAAACCATAACTCTAGCTAGAAGAATCACTAAGTATCTATAAAATGTTTATATTATAATTTAGATTAATATAACTATCATTGAGACATTTATTATTATGGGGGATCACTATTAGTGTTGGTATGGAAAAAAAATTAGATTTAAAATATAGTTCTTTTAAGCCAAAGTTTTCTACAAGATGACATATTTGTTAAATTTTATCTATATTTTTATGTTAAGGCTTTAATGTATGAAATAACAATAAAAAATAGTTTTGAGTTAGATGTATGTGTGCATTGTAATGACCACAACATTATAACAAGGAATATACTTGGAAATTTTAACCAAAAAGTAAAAAATACTCATTCCATAAAAAATGGGACATAATTTTTTTTCTTCAATAATTAAAATTTGTACTTGCATAATTGATAACATAAGCAAAGAAGGGTGTGGTGGCACTCCCATTGGGAAACTAGACCAATCACCATGTGGAAGCTGAAGCTATGTTCATCAGCATCAAGTCTATGTTGGACAAGGTCGACTCCAAGTTATGGATCAAGGGAGATTCCCTCAATATTGTTAACTACGTACTTGGAATTCAAAAGACAATTTGGAAAATCAAATAGTTGATCGTGGATTTTATAATGATGATAAGATCTTTTGAAGAAATCTTTGTCACACATATCTATAGGGAACATAATTCCCTGGCAGATTTCTTTTCAAATGAGGCTAGGTCAGACTTCATAATTTTAAGACATGGGAGGAGTACTCTCTCCTTCCCAAGGAAGCCAATATTTTATTATGAAATTATGGCTACTATTGAGCTTTTGATCTGGGATGATCAAGCTATTATTTCCCCTCTTATTACTCCACACTTTGTGGGTTGTGCTTTACCTCTTTTTATTTGGCATTTGTATCTCAGTTGGGGTATCAGTTAATGATGACAGTGGATAGGGAGTGATAGGAGTAGGATCAAACCTTTTTCCTATGAGAAATGAAGGAATAAGTGAAAAATATAGAGAATTTTAAAGCATGGGAATTTTATGACCTATCTAGAAAGGCTCCATGGCCATGACCCCAATGCCTTTATAGATTTTGTCCATTACTAGCATGATAGAAGTTTACAAGTTAAGGGTAAAGAGTTTGTGATCAATGAGTACTTTATTGCCTCCATTATTGGGCTACCGATGGATGGCCATAAATATTTCAAGGAAAGAAAGAGCAATGATGACACCATGGACTAGTTATTCAAAGACAATGAATAGAAGAAGCTGATATAGATGCCCTCATGGGGGTACAAACAAAATTCTCTAAAGTGTATTTGGGCTGATATGGTGGAGGTCATAATGCAGTATGTTACCCTAGATGGTCAATATACTACTATTTTAGGACACCATTTTACCATGTTTAATCATTTTAGACATGGGTTGCATGTCTCATTTCCTTTCTTTCTTATGTCATCTTTGGAAGTGTCAATCTATGCACACTTAAATAATAGAAGAGCTCTTGTTCTTCATGAAGGCCTTATACTACTCATTATGGAGCATGTGAGATCCCATACTCCTACCAAGTTGGTCAAAGGAAAGGAGAAGGCTATAAGTAAGGAGTTTTTTTTGACTAGCATGAAGACCAGTGTTGATGGTGAAGTTGACTGGAATGAGGAGTTAGGGTGGTTCATCATCTCTTTTGGTGGCCCCCTCTAAAAAAAAGAAAGAAGGGGAATTTTAAAAGGAAGGGTACCACCAAGAAGCTCATTTTGTAAGAATCGGGTTCCCGTGGGTCCCCTTCTCCTGGTAATGACATTGATATTATCTCTAGTGGCTCCCATTCTAAGGAGGACAATTAGCTTCATGGCTAGGATTCTGGTGTGACTAGTTGCAAGGAGAAGGTCGTACCTGATGAAGAAAGGGATAAAGAGGCCAAGGAGCTTCCACGAAGGGCCTCTAGATTGATTGCAAAGTTGAAAAAGTAGGTTTTGAAAGGTGGTTTGAAGGGTAACAAGGCTCTGGATCAGGAGAAGGGTGTGGAGGAAAATGTTGTTGAAATCAATGATTCCCTATTCGGCAATCATCCAGGGTGGAGGTGCCAGTTGAAAGGTTGGTGCATGAGGAAGAGGGGTTGAATTCGAACCTTGGAAAGACTGAGCTTCTAAAGGTTAATCCTCTCTCTGAGGATTTCTTATATTTGAATGATGACAATACTACCATTTTTGAGCTTCTTGATATGGCTCATTTGGGGGCCATGTGTACTTTTAAGCTTACCAAGTGGGTGGTGCAATAATTTAATAAAGTAAATATTAAGATTATGGGTCTGAAAGAGAATATTTTAAACTAGTCAAAGGGTTCTTCTTTGGAAATTCTTATTGAGAGGTTGGTTGATTTAGAGTGCTACTTTACAGACTTCAAGACCTTGTGTGAGAATTTCCTTAGTGAAATAGAGAGGAAGATTAATGAAACAAATGAAGACATCAAGAAATTATTACTAGTTAGTCACAACTTGGTCAAGAATAGTGTGGAGTCCCTAAAGGTCTTATTTGGGAAGAATAGTCAACTCAAGGAGGATTAGTTATACTTTACGGAGATGATGGAGAAGGACCAATCTTCTAACTTGAAGAAGATCAAAAAAGATGAGGAAAAAGGCCTATGTAATAGAACAAGGGGAAACCTTAGGAAGACCTTTGAGGAGGAAAATAAATAATTAATGCACATGGTCAATCTGCACTACAACCAAGAGATTGAGGTGGCTAACACCTTGAAGAATATGAAATAGTGTCTTTTTTTGTGTTGTTTCCTATTATTGTTTCTTTGTTGTTGGGTCATTGTTTTTTAGCTGTTGGTTTAATTTTGGTTGCTGATTATGCTTCAATTTCTATCTCTTTTAGTAGCTTTTTCTCTTTTGTGACCTAAAGGGTTTCTGGTCAGGCCTTCAAAACTTATTTTTCCAATATAATCAAAATAGAAAGCATAATAAATTCATTTCACTTTTCAAATTGGAAAGTATAAACTTCTTAAATTCTTTTTAATGTTTTCCACATGAATAGTTTCAAATAAATAACATAATCATTTAATATTGAGGAACAAGGTCAGAGATCCATATCTACATACTTTCTTTCTTTCTATCTCCTGAGATTAAGTATGTCATCTACAAGAGGGAGAGCATCACCCAAGTTATTTACCTCCAATCATGGACAAGTGATCCCCTGCACACCTTCCTAATTAGAATTGGCCCTGCCCTTCAACAAAGGGAAAAGTTAAGAACCCTCTAGTGATTTCCATTTAAGCTTCGGTGTTTTGTCCTACTTAACCAATACCATAAAACAACTATGGTGACCTTCCAACTATGAATAAAAACTTTGATTGAGTTAAGTATCCAAAACACAGTGAATGGACAAGTGCAAGCAAAGACTATTGCACTCACTTTGGCCAAAGTTTTTGTAATATATACAATCACTACTTTCTTGGAGTGAATTCATTCGTTCACCCAGCCTACTTGAATTGGAGAACTTAATCTAACCTATGGTTAAAATATATTATAGACCATTAGTTAACATTTCATACAAAAATTTCATTTAAAATTGATGCTTTTATGTAAGTCATACTCCTAGAAACCTGTCAATCCCGAGCATAATACTGCTCCTTGAATACTATCCATCTTGAATATAGTACTACCCCTAGAAACCTATCAATCTCGAGCATAGTACTGCTCCTTGTTAAGACTTAATTCATCTAGATTGGTTAAGTCTTTCTAGCTTTAGAACACCCATGTTACATTCACGTAATATCTTGGACCTTGGAAACTGTCACATGTTCAATGTTCTTACTTACTAAGTCAATAAACAACTTGATTGGTTATACTTTACTGGCCTTCAATACCCAAGTTACATTCTCGTAACTTCTTAGGACTAGGAAACTACCACTTATTCAAGTCCTTCATATTAACCACAAGAGTATCTACTCTCTCATTCTATGCATAAATAGTTGATATTGGTGACCCACTATCTTTAACTAGACTCTCTCATGGTCACAACTAATGTTATTGACAAAATGATCAACATATATAAATAACCATTATTAATCTTAAACCCAAGATTCCTTCTTCGTATAATAGTCTTGTATGTCTAATGTTTAGTTTTACTATAGAATCCTTTCTTAGAACATGAAGCCTCACCAAGTAAACAAATCATCTGGGTTGTTAGTAATTTCTTACTCGAACACCCAAGTTACTTTCATGTAACTACCTAGTTCTTAGCTACATCCACTTGTTTGAATCTCTACCATAACCCTTGAGAGAAACTACTCTCGAAATATAATCTTTAATCAAATCTTGACCTATCTGGTCATAATATAGTATACTAATTACATATTCTAATTCCCCATAGTGATGGTTATTATTCCATGAAGAATATAACTTTCTTTAGGTTTTAGAATATCTCATTAAACATTGTAGTCTTGTTTACTAAGGATAAATTCAACTATAGACCAACTGGTTCTACTATTATAAGACTTATATTCATAAGTGCATACCCACTAAGGTGGTCAAAATAACTAGATTGACATCATGGACATTGGATTCCCCTGTTATGTTCCTATAACATCTAGAGTTTAGGATACTGCCTCTAATTCAAGCCCTTTCGTAACCCATAAGATTTACCATTCACCTAATCTTAGTCTATTTAGACAGATAATGATGACACTATTAAACCATCTTGACATACACATGGTCATTAAAATAACATTGACATCATGTCATACAATCATGGAAATATCATTGTTTGAACTAAATAGATGATTACTTCCTCTTCTCATCTTTTTAAACTCTCATTTACAAGTCATAAGGTTGGGTTCACAATTCATCACAAAAAGATGATGGGGTTTATGACATGTAATAATATCAAGAATTCAAGAAACTGATTCATGTGCTCAATCCCCAAATTTTCATACTCAAGCAGCAAAACATACTTTATCTCTTATTTAACTCTTTTTCAAAAAAATACATAGTAAATTTTCTATTAACCTAACAAATGAACCATATTTCTAGTTATAACTCATATACAAAAGATTACATTTAGAATACATATAAAGTATCTTTCTATTCATATTTTTATAAATATCATTATTATAATATCATCATTTAATCCCATTTTTCTAGACTTTATATGCTTAATCTCATAAACATTCATATGAATCTCTTAATTTTATCTTACATATCATTCTTATCTCAACTCATTGATAAGAAAATAAGTAATTTAAAAAAACAAAAAAAAAATGCATGTAGTTCCAAATATCGACTACAACAAGCAACCCCTTGAGACCTCTAGCCTTCCAATGCTCTATCCTCCACTTTGAGTATAGCCATCCACTTGCTTAGAAAATATTATCAAACCTCTTCTATGTTGCTAACACTATTTTGAAAATGATATTCAAAATGTTAAAGCTTAAGAATAATAAACATAGGCATTGCACCCCCTTTACTATGCTTGGAAGCCAACCAAACAAGGTACTAGTTTTTATAGACAAAACTACTCCACTTTCATTCTTCCCACTACTACCAATTTTCACACCACATTTATGCAACATTAAAAACCAAACTCAATTTGATAACTGTCTCTTTAAGAGGCTTGAAATACTCTCTAGAAATTCATGATTCATTTACAATTTAGAATCATTTAAAATGTAGACTTAAGGCCTTAATAACTGTATTCCCCACACCTATAGAATGTTGTTTAAACATTTAAAAAACACTCTCTAAAACCTATTTAAACTCCCACATTAAAATTATATCTCCATCAACTCAATGGAGTCTGCTTAAATATTTGAAAATATTTGCCAATAAATGGCTAGAAAATCTCACAAACAAGTCGATGAAGTTTCCTCAAGAATAGGCACTTAAAACCTCTTTTAACTACCTATTTATTTTGCTGGAAAAATATTCAACAGGTTGACTTAGTCGCCCATTTTAAAGGGGTCGACCAAATGCTTTACAATGTTATTTTAAATACTTCAAAACTATAAACCATGCACCACTTTGTGGTTGTTTTATTCATTATTATTTGCTGCTCAAACTGCCTATTATTTGGCACGTGATACATGTACATGTCGCTATTAAAACAAAAATTTAAAGGATTGCTTAAAGTAGTTGTTACCATTAAGACTCACACCTCATACCATGCTCAAGTTGATAGAATTTTCAACACCTATAGAGGCTTTTGTTATAGGGCCACTACGTGGTTTATTAACTTGCAATTAATTTGTACTTTGAATAGCTATCATCTAGCTACCATGTAACCTTCTAGAAAGGTCTATAATTATGGATTTTCATGTCTCAAGAATAATTAAAATATCATCAACCTTTGATTGAGGCTTTGCCTCTCGAAAAGCTATAATACACATTACCTTTTCTTTGCAATATTTAAAAGATTTGATAAATAAATATTACTTAATAACATATCTATTTATATATACACATTCATATCAAAACAATGAAACTATTTGATCTTAATGCATACACATTTACCATAATACATACATGATCATTTCTACATACAAATATCATAATGACAAAATTGATACTAATTCAATTTTGATAATAATAATATCTAACAATTAAAATGTTAATAATTAAATACTTATAACCCTATATATTTCTATAAGGAAACCAAGCTTGACTCAACTTAGGTTAATGTAACCAAGAGACACAACTTAAGATCAAACTTACTCATTTTTTAAAGTATCAAAAACCTAACCTATGCACAAACAATGAACTCAAATGGCTTTATTATTCATTCCTTATCCATACCCTTATCTTGGGTGATACTCCCCCTCTCCCTCTGGAGGGTGTGAAGTCCTTCTTGCATATCCACTTAGAAAAACAAACACGTAGTTAGCCATAACATTTTCATCGCATTCATATCATTGCATATTCATCAATATTTCAATTAAATGCATACAACCATTATCTCACATATATTTTGAATCATAGCTTTTCATCTTTCAAAGTTGTCTAATTACATAAATCATCCATACATTTGTTATCATGTGAAAATTAAATTTTAATTCAAAGATGGGGTGTAACATACCTCCCCCTTAAGGATCATCATCCCTGATGATTCAAGGTATCATAATATATGACAAATCAAATTTAAAAGTTTCAATCTCTATTTTAAAATTCAAGCAAAAGATGGGGAAATTTTCATTTAATCTCATTATAATTTTCTCTCGTAGCATTTTCCTTTACAATCTGGTCCCATTGGACCTTACTTTGAGTGACCTTGCTATTACGCAGGTGGAGTCTATGTGGTTTGAGCAATATTTCTCTTACAAAGAATTGTTTTAGTATTCTTATCATCAACATAGCTTTTCGGCCTAACATTGGATTTTGCTAGCCTTTTCTTAATCAACTTGATTTGTTCTTCTATTTCTTGTAGCATTTCTAGACCAAGGTTAATCCTATCTTCTAGCTTCCCTAGCTTATAGGAATTTGGAACTTTCTTCCATGCAATGCTTCAAATGGATCCATTTAAATTACATAATGATATGAGTTATTATATGTAAATTCTATAAGCAAAAGATAATCTTCCCGCTTGTATTTTTGATCCATGCAACATACTCTCAATGGGTTCTCTAATACTTGGTTTACTCTCTCCATCCAACTATCTGTCTTAAGAGGATATGCTAAACTTATGTTCAACTGAATTCCAAGTGAGGTGAATAGGGTTTTCCAAACCTTGAAGTCATACAAGCATCCCTATCTAAGATAATCTTCTCAGGAACACCAAGAAACCTGAATAATTTTACACAAGCTTACAGGCTATGAATGGTGCTCCATCTATCAAATTCTTAGGTATAAAATGACTACCTTGGTGAGCCTATCCATCACTACCAAAATTGCATTATACCTATTCCTATACATAGAAAGGTTCTATACAAATTCCATACTAATGGCATGTCATTCCCATTCTGAAATCTCATGAGACTATAAGATCTTTCCAATTGATAAAATTCCACTTCCACTCTCTAGCATTCTAGACATTCTGCTACCTATCTTCTAACATCCCTCTTCATTCCTTTCTAGAAATTTAGTGGATTTACATAAGCCAAAAAAATTTATTACACCAAGACATTTTGAATAAGGTGTGGAGTTATCCTCTCTCCATGTTATATTCCTTAACTCTTCTAGGTTTGAATAATACATTCTTCCTTTAAATCTCAATAACCCATCTGGCTCAAAATTAAACCCATCATATCTTGGATCTTGGGGGTTTTCCCTATGAGTTTGGATGACTTTCTCATAATATTTATCTCTTGACTTTTACAATTTTTAGTATAGAGATCATTAAGGAGTTATGCCTCCATTGACCTAAGGCATCCACAATCTTAGTTTTTCCTTGCCTTTGATGTAATTGATCTCAAAATCGTAGTCTGATATTAGCTCTAATCCTCTTCTATGTTGATCATTTATATGAAGTTGGTTAAACAAGTACTTAAGACCTTAATGGTCTAACTTTAACTCAAGGGTTTCGTAAGCATTTAATGTTGCTACATTCATATTGTAGGAATAATTTTTGCTAGTTAATGATCATGTAGAGCATAATCTTGTTCATAAGTCTTTAATTTTCTAAGCTCATAGGTGATATCCCACCCTTCTTACAAAATTACACCACATATCCCCTCAATTGAGGCATCAGTGATATCACAAATTGTCCCTTTGGATCGAAAACTTTTAAAATTGATGTCAAAGTTAACTTCTCTTTTAATTGGTCAAGTGCCTCCTAGCACTTTTCTAACCCTACAAAACTTCTGCTAATGAATTTGACATATGAGTTTTCAATTTCAATCACTTAGCACATGTAGTGTAGAAAAAATTATCCCTTTTTCACACCTAATTTGGGAATAATCAATATTAGATTGAGCCTAATGTTGCCTTGATTTAGTGTTGTAATGTGTTTTACACATTCACATTAAATCTAGGGACCTTTTAAACTAAATGGAACTAATTGTGCCTTATTTAGGGTGTTATAAAGTGTATACTAACACTTTCACACTAATCTAGGGATTTATTAATTAATTGGGCTTATTTGTACTTTAATTGTTCCTATTTTGCATCCACAAGCCTTATTAATTGCATATTTCAGTGGATAATCCAGACACTTATCAAATAACCAATCATAATTCAATGTTTTGGGTCATGTGTTCTAGATCTAGTGATTTGGGACTCATACACCACCTTGGGCATATGAATCCCACCTAGGTCTTGGGACTTGATTTTGAATTTCACATTAAACAAGACACTTCTTAGATTTTGTGTCCCACGTTTAAGCCACTAGGACTCATATGCCACAAATGGCATATGAGTCCTACTTTAACCAAGACCCATTTTGAATTCAATTCTCAGTAGGATTTTATTCTCCTAGATCCGATGTCGGCTTGTAGTGTTGTAATTTCAGGAAATTTGGCATAAACAAGTATAAATACAAGGTTATTTCACATATTTTCTTCAAGCAAGTTTACAAGTCATCTAGCAAATTGATGAGAGAATTCCTATTGAAATTTTATGATTACAAGAGCATTCAAGAGAATTCAAGAGTGATTATCAAGCATTTTAGAGCATTATTCAAGAATCAAGCATCATGTCAAAGTCATATGCATCATGTTTGTTTTTGAGCTAATATTTGTGATGTAGGTTCTTATGATTCAACCAAGTATTCAAGTCAAGATCCATAACATTCAATAAAAAGTCAATATCTACATTCATGCTAGCCATTACTTACAAGATTGCATCCTTTATTCCAAGGGTTTGGTGATTTGCAACATAGCTTATTTGTTCATTCATCACTCCATTCTATTTCTATTCATTTCAAGGTTTGATTACCAAAATAGGGTTTAACAAAGGAAAACCCCTATCCACTAACAAAACAACATTTTTCCCTCTCTTTGATGTGTGATTACAGATCTAGGTGGTTTGAGTTGAAGATCCATTGAGGAGAAATATTGGAGAAATTTTTTCAAGTTGTCAAAGTTGTCATCTACATTGCAAGATCACAGAGGTTGCAACTTAATGTTTTAGAATTAGATATTTGATAGGAGAGAAGCTACGGGAGAACATTAGAGGATATTACAGTTTTAGATCAACCCTGATACTGGGACTAAATCGCCACTTGTGGAATATGAGTCCCAATATACTAGATTTCAAACATTTTCTATAGATCTTGGTTTAGCAGTTCTAGATTCTGGTTTCGGCTCGAAGCCCTAAACTGGGACTAAATCGCCCCTACTAGTCTATGAGTCTTAGTGGGCATTAAAAGTAAAATTTTTTGGAGTGCAAACTTTATTTCAAGCTTCTTAAGTTTTCTAGGTGCCCCTTTGTCCTTTCTAAGTTCATTATTTTGATTTTTAGTTTCATATCTTGGGTTGCATAGTTAAGTTTACATATCATTTGCATTTCTCTCTTTCCAATCCTTTGCTTGGTGGTGAACCCCTTTTTAGTCTTTAATCGCACCCCTAGGGACACCTTATTGCATATCTCTTTCCCTCATTTCCATCCCTAGATTGAGATCTCTAAGGTTTCCTTAAATGAAACTTGAAGGAAATTGGTGGAGGAACCCTAATCCCCCTTTAGTTCTCTCCCAAAACATAGAGCAACAATTTTTTTCTTTTCAACACATTCTCCAACATCTTCTCCCTCATACATTCTATTAGGGGTTTGTTATGAACATGATAGGTAAATGAACATATAACAGGATCAACAGTTTCAAACATTTAGAATAGCCACACAAGGATAATGTACAATCCCAAGAGGGATAATTATCAATTACAAAAGTAAATCATAAAATGTATGCATTGAAACAATAAGTCAAGTGTATTCAACAATGAGTTAGGCATGATGAGAAAAAAGGAGGAGAATTCAAACTTAGGAGGGGTCGATTCTAAGGCAATGGCTGATTTTGAGGACAATGATGAAGAAAATGATTTCCCTAGTCCATGTGGTAGCTTCCTTTCCTCTACGGACCTCTGCTTTGTTTGTTTGGTGGTTTCTTTGGAGGTGAGTGGGTAGCGGGATGGGTTTCTTCCTATAGTTTCCCTTGTATTTTTTTATTTTTTTGGCTTTCTTGTGCTTTTGATGGGCTTTTAGAGTTATGTGCTCACTGGTGTTGAGGAGTTATGTGTATGGAGGAGAAGTGCATGGTGGTGCATTCATGTTTATTTGTTTCCTTCTCCTCCATTGTGGTGTGGATTCTTGGTTTGATAGTGTGTCCCCTCCTTGCTTTTCTTTGAGTCTGGTTTTTTTTGTTGTTGTCTTCCTCAAGCTATGTGAGGAAGTTGTATGGGTTGGTGATTCTTTGGTAGCCCTATTTTTCTCTTGTGTTGGGATTCTTGGCTCTCTATGGCTTGATCTTTGGCATCTTATATTTTGGGTTTGTCTTATGTTGATGTTCCCTCGCAAATCCCATGGATGGGTTTTATTGGCCTTGTGAAGGTTGTGCTTATTGTCTTTTCTTTGGAGGTCATGGTGGAGTGGTTGAGTGCCCTCCCTGTTGCTATTGTAGGTTTTTTCTTGGAAGGTGAAGGGACTTTTGTTCATGTTAGTGTGGTTCAGTTCCCCTTTGGGTCTTTGAAGCTCTTCTTGTTGGAGGGGGTTGTTGTCTAGGATATTATTGGCTTCTTTCCTATGAACATATGTTCATGTGTACGTGTTATTGTTCTTATGGCTTTCCTTTTGTTTGGGTTGGCCCTTATAGATCTGTTGTTTCCTATGGATTCTAAGTTTGTTTTTTTGCAAGAGTTTTTTCCTTTTCCCTAGATTTTGTCTCCTTTAAAGGTGGAGATTTCTCCTATCGAGGTGGAGGCATTTCATTTTGAGGTGGAGGCCACTCCTATGGAGGTGTAGTGTGGACTTGTTTGAGAGTTGTCTCTTTTATGAAAACAAGGTTCTTAGTTTCTTCTCCCATGGAGGTGGAATGGCAGGATTGTTGTTGTGGGTGTTTAGCTTCTTCAGAAAGGAAGTTTTTGGTGGCTCTAGAAACTAGTTTTTTGATCGGTTGGTTCACTATTGCTTGATGGATTCAAGTTGTGATAACTTAGGAATGTCCTAACTGAGCATCCAATTTGTTGTTTCCTAGTTGATTCAAGAAGAGTATGTGTTTAATTAGGATTTTAGGTCCCTATAAAACCTAGTTTTAAAGGGTTCCATGTCCCCTTCAAAACCTGTTTCCTTCAGCCTAGGTAGTCTTGCTAATTCGTTGATGGTTATTTTTGAAGGGCTACTATTTGGCTCTATTCTATGTTTTTGTAGCTTATGGGTTGTGAGGGTTTCAGGACCCTTCAAAACTTGTTTGTAAGGGGTTTCAGGTCCCCCAAAAACCTATTTTTTCCATATAATCAAAATAATAAGTCAAGTGTAACCAAGGCGACAAGATAGATAGATGGAAATTTTTGTGACTACTCTATCTGTTGACGATGATGTCACTCGCACCAATAGTGTAGATAAAATCCCCATAGGAAGACCGCGAGGAACCTATCTTCTTGAAAGACTTAACCAAGGCAACCTTAGGGTGTCTGTTTTATAGGAAAAGGTTGACTTAGCTCAATCCCAAATCTTTGGTAGTCAGGTCTTGACCATACTAGGTTCACTTTAGGGTACGATGTGATATTGATGTTAATCTCAAGGGGTATATGGTTGTCTTAGTTTTCATTAAGAACATCTCTAATTTCATTAAGAATCATAAACATCAGATACAAGATTTCTAGTTCAATCATAAAATAATATCATGAAATCAAAAGATTTGCAATAATATTTCATCAATTTTAAAAAACTTCGTTATCACTTAAGTAGATTTAGCTTTCAGCATTCAACATTTTCATAGAAAAAAAAATGATTTTCAATAAATTTCCATCTATTCATCTATTTTTTGGAACATTTTCAAGAATTTAAACATCTAATCTAAAATAAAGCATAAAAATACTGAAAAATAAAATTTATCCCAGTTATTCTCCATGCATGCCCCAAGAGTTAATCAAATCAAAGCAAACTGCTTTATACTTCACTAGATTGCTTCACAGCTACATATAAAATAGTGTGAGCTTTTAAAGAAGGGGGTTTTAGTTTGGACACTGAGTAGGTTTTGTATGCACCCTTAAATGACATAGCATATAGTCTTGTTCGGTTGAACTAACAAAACCAGCTACAAAAGATACATGAGATAGGTAGCTATCAAATTGGATGTGATATATGATTAAATTCTATGTGCATGCAAGTTTTTAGTTTAGAATGATTCAGAAAATAGGAAAAAAGAAAAAAACTTAGAGAAGTTTTGGTTCTTCTGACATACACAAATTTTGAACTTAACTTAAAAAGAAGTATCCCCTGGCCTTTTATAGAAGTAAAACATGGGTAGGATAAAACACATACATGAGAGGAAATCCAAGCGATTAATCACATCAAGGCACATGGAATGTGGTGACTAGTAAGAGAATTGCAAACAAAGTAAAAAAAGGTCAACCTTCGTCCGCACGTTGAAGTCCTTCAATTTTTTCATATTTTTATTATCAGGGTTCCTTCTTAGAACCAAACAAATCCACTCAAACAAAATGTAGGAAATTCCCATATATTTAGAATGTTCAAGTAGAATTTTCATTCCTACATTCAAGTTCAATCTTGGTTTGAACATTCCAGGAATGAGTAATCCCAGAATGAATACACTTCTTCACTGCATGCTTAAAATCCAAAGTCTCGGTTTCCTAGTATCTGGTATTCCTTTACAACAAACTATATTCCTACATGAGCCTCCAAAGTGTATCGTTGAACTTGGTAACACCATTGGGTCTTACTGCAACTTTAGTTTTACTGACCATCCATACCTAAACTCTGCATCACAATTCGTTTCTCCTGCAATCACAAATTCCATCTATTAAATTCCTTTTAAAAAAATATTTCATAAAAAAAAATTCATGTAAATAAAACCATCATTAATTTGTTATCATATAAATCCATCATAAATAATACGCTTTAAGAAAATCATAAATTCTTGTGTAGTCATCCTTTTATATACCAGATTACCAGACTATCGAACTTCTTAGATAACCTTAAAATTTTAAAACTTTAATTTGCATCATTACCTAGTACTTGGAACCTGGTATTCAGCTTTACCCATGATTTTCTTAGACTTCGGTTTTACCCAAACTTCTATCTTTACAGGACCTCGACTATTGGACCAAAACACTTTTCTCAACACTTGCATTACCTTTTTCCTTCTAAAAATTCCTGGTTCTCGGTATTTGGTACTCAAAACACTTGCATTACGAAGTACTCTTCAAAAAAGATTTATCTTTGCTTTTCACTTCTAGTGATCTTTTCAACTAGCTAGCACCTACCATAAACATTATTTTTTCACTTGGGGTCCCCAAGTGTTACAACCTTGGGGTATGTTGTGAGACCACACAATACTATCCATGAAGAAAATATAAAACTCAATACTGATCCATGAGTAACAATAAGATAGTTCATCAATAACCAAAATAGAGCATCAAACTATGGAAACATGAATACAAAAACTATATGTGATAAGGTTAAAGCCACATTGGAGGGAGTGATGGATACACAACACATTCAAGGTACTCTTCCAAAGTGTGTTAGAGAGAGTATGCTTAAGTACAATACAAACATAGTCCATCAATTTCAATCAACCATTCCTAATGAGAACCATTCTAACTTAAAAACTACATTCAGATATGCCCATATTATAATGAAATACTACATACACAAGGTTCACTATGACATCCCTAATCTCTATCCATACAAGGGTAGGGATTCACCTATCCTTAACAAGGGATTTTATAGTCACATGCCAAAAAAAATCCAACCAATGTCCTCACACACCAAAAATCTCATCAAAGAGTGATCATTCCCCACTTAGGAGACTCTCAACCAGGGGTATTTTTCCATCTCTCCCAAGTGCGTTGGGGTCTAGGAGGTACTCTCTCTCCTCAAACACACTACATGGGTTGGTTCATATTGAACTTCACTAAATGCCACCCAAGGCACCCATGGAGCCAAACTCTAACTTAGCTTGTGGTATGTGTGATATGGCCTTGGTTGCCTCCTCCATCCGCTTCTTCTCTTGTTAATGTTATTTCCTTTTATTGTTTTTACTATAGCCTCACTCTCTTTCTTGGCCTTTAGATACCTTTTATTTCTGGCTATAGATCTCCTAAAAGTCATCATTATTTTTTCCATTTTGGCTCTAGGATGTCCAAATATAAGTCACTTTAATCTTGGAAGTTAAACCTACATAGTGAGCTCATAGGCCCAAAGTGTGGAACTTGGTAGCTTTGATACAACACGTAACGACCACAACCTTATAACAAGGAATTTACTTGGAAATTTTAACCAAAAAGAAAAAGTACTCATTCATAAAAAAAGATAGTTTTTTCTTCAATAATTAAAATTTGTAATTGTGTAACTGATAACATAAGCATAGCATAATAAATTCCTTTCACTTTTCAAACTAGAAAGTATAAATTTCTTTTATTTTCAACATTTTCCACATGAACAATTTCAAATAAATAATATAATCATTTAATATTAAGGAACAAGGCCAAAGTCCATATCTGGGTACTTTCTTTCTTTATGTCTCCCAAGACTTGGCATGTCATCTACAAAAGGGAAAGCATCACCCAAGTTCTTTACTTCCAACCACATATCAACTTTCCCCCACACACCTTCCTAACTAGAAGTGGCACTGCCCTTCAACTAAGGGAATAGTTAAGAACCCTCTAGTAATTGTCAACTGATCTCTAAGGTTGTGCCCTACTTAACCAATACCATCAAACAACTGTGGAGAACTTCCAACTATGAATGAAAACTCTTATTAAATTAAGTATCTAGAACACAGTGAACCTACAATTGCAACCAGGTACTATTGTACTCACTTTGGCCAAATTTTTCATAATATATGTGATCACTACTTTCTTGGAGTGAAGTTTGTTCATTCACCTACTCTACTTGACTTAGAGAAATTAATCGGATGTATGGGTAAAACATATTGTAGACCATTGGTTAACATTTCATAGTACTTTTCAATTAAAAAGTGATGCCTTTATCTAAGTCATACTTCTAGACACCTATCAATCCCAAGTAGAATATTGCTCCTTAACTACTATCCATCTTGAGTATAGTACTACCCTAGACACCTGTCAATCTTGAGCATAATACTACTCCCTATTAATAAATAATTCATCTAGATTGGTTAAGTCTTCCTAACTTTAGAACACCCATGTTACATTCATGTAACATCTTGGACCTTGGAAACTACCTCATGTTCAATGTTCTTACTAATTCAATCAATGACTTTTATAACACAAGTGGGTATGGCCAATTTATTTTAATTAGGATTTCCAAGCTCAAATAGGGGTATCCTCTATATACCACAAGGGTGTTGGAAAATGTGCCTCAACTTGTTGGCTTAGAAATTTTGAACTTGGCGAATTTTTCCCTTTATTGGTCTGTATGTCGCAGGATCACTGAAAATCATAACTTTAGAACCTAAGTCGCGAGGTTTTGAGTTTTCTTAACCTCCCAACTTAGTGATATTGTGGCTCTCTTTATTGTCAGGATGTCGTGGGTTTTGAGAATTTCATAACCTCTTATAGAGGTTGTGAGGTTTTCTTTTTTAGCGACATAGTGACATTAAAGCCGATGGATGTGGGAACCACAGCTATAAAATAAAGCATCATCAGTGTACCAGATAAAGGTATCATGATCGGTGGTTGTGGTAAGTTCGATCCAATGACACCTGCAAACCCCATGCCTCTTGTGGTGGGTCCCAAGTGACTCCTGTAAGGTGTGTAGGCGTTGCTTTGTCAGTGATGAGTTGTCATGTTAGCAATGGGGACCACTCTGTTATGATCAACAAATGTGATTAAATGAATCCAATGGTGCTTGCTAATTCTACGCCCTTTATGGTGAGTTCTAACGGACTCTTGTAGCGGTGGGTGGAATTGACTGAGCGGTGTACATCTGTTGACTTGGTAACTCATGAAGAACATCATGGTGGAACCCAATTGGTATAGTAGTCAATAGTGATTCATTTGTTGATTCTACATCATCATTGTGAATCAACGGTCATTGGACTGAAGTTTTCAAATTGAAGTCAGTGGTTGTATTACTTGATAATGATGTAACTGCATTAATGTAGCTAGTTTTCTCATTGGTGACTAACCTGAATGAGATTGCTCATTTGTTGGCTAATCGGTACTATGACATGGCCAACCTGAAGAATGAGCAAGATAAAATGGGATATTGATAATGTAATGTAAGGAACATTGTATACTCTATGAGCATTGGAATAGTGTGAGAGAACTCTAATCCAATTTGGTGTATGATATTGATCAAGGGATTGTATTTCCGCTATTATTTAACCCCTAAGAGTGAAGTTTGTAACTCTATATGGAATTTTTTTACTATAATACAAAGTGGCTTTACTTGGTGTGTGGGTTTTTCTCCCGTAAAGGGTTTTCCCATGTAAATCTGGTGTTCAATTCTATGTGTTTTAAATTGTCTATTCTTTGTTCTATTAATGTGCATCTTAATGATTGTAAATTGTTTTAAATGAATGTTTTTTCTGCACTTCTTTCTTGAGGGTTTGCATAGGAAGGTGTTTCCACACTGTGCTTTCCTTAAAAGTGGTATCAAATTATGGCTAGTTGTGTTATCCTTGTGAGTAAGGCTAGTTTTTTGTGCTAATTTTGTTCAGTGGGAGTCTTGCAAAGAAAACTAGTTTTCTTGTTTATAAATTGAGATGGCAAGCACATCAGGAAAAGTAGAAATTAAAATTTTCAATGGCAGCAATTTTGAGTTGTGGAAACTCAAAATGGAAGATCTGTTGGTGGATAGAGACCTATGGATTGCAGTTATGCAAACAATGCCATCAGGTATGAAACAAGAATATTGGGACCTCATAGATATGAAATCTAGAGGGTTGATAAGACTTTGTTTGGACAATTATGTTCTCCTAAACATCCATGAGGAGAAGACTGCACATTCTCTATGGAAGAAACTTGGTGATATTTATTAGGGCAAGTCTCTAGTGAATAAATTATTCCTAAGAAGTTATACTCCTTGAAGATGGAAGAAGGGGAATTCATAGCAGATCATCTGAATTCATTCAACATGATTGGTGCTCAATTGGCCTCTGTGGGTGTGAAGATAGAGGAGGAGGATTGTTGTATGCTTCTGTTATATTCCTTGCCTAACTCATGGGATCATCTAGTCATGGATTTTGGAAGTAAAACAACCACTTTCAATACAAAATATGTGGTTGCTTCACTATTGTCAGAAGAGATGCAAAGGAAATCCTCTGAGGTGGCCAAGGAGGCCCTTGTTGTTCAGGGTAGACCAAAGGAAAGAGGCAAGAAGAAAGACAAGAAGTCTAAATCCAAAACTGAAGGGAGATCAAAGTCTTCTAGGTATAAACTCTTTAGAGGTGAAACTCCTATTAGAGAAGACCATGTTGTGGCATCATAGACTCAGTCACATAGGAGAAAGAGGCTTAAAATCCTTGAAAAATAAAAACCTAGTAGAAGGGCTTGTTGATTGTAACCTTGAGTTCAATTTTTGTGAACATTGTGTTTATGGAAAGAAACACCATGTTTCTTTTTACTCTATTCCTCATAGACCTTCTAGCATACTGGATTATGTTCACTCTGATGTATTTCGTCTAGTGAATGTTCCTTTGCTATCGAAATATAAATATTATGTTTCTTTTATTGATGATTATTCAAGAAGAGCATTTGTGTACTTCCTTAAAATTAAATCAGAAGTGTTCAGTCAATTTAAAGAGTTTAAAAACTTGGTAGAAAATTAGACTAGAAGGAAAATTAAATGCTTAAGGAAGGATAATGGTGGTGAATTTTGTTCTGCAGATTTTGAAAGGTATTGCAAAGACCATAGAATTAAAAGGCATAAAAGTATGCCTTATACTCCACAACAGAATGGAGTTGCTGAGAGGTTAAACAGGACACTGATGGAAAGAGCGAGAATCATGTTGAGTAGTACTAGTCTAGAGCAGAAGTTTTGGGCTAAGGTTGTGGCTACAACATGTTACTTGGTCAATCATTCACCTTGGTTGGCTCTTGTTGATAAAATGCTTATGGAAGCATGGTCTATTAAGAAGCCCTTCTTGAGACATATTCATGTCTTTGGCTATGAAGCATGTTTAGCCGAATGAGAAAAGATCTAAATTGGAAAACAAAGTTGTAAAATGTATCTTCATTAGCTATGACATTGGTGTGAAAGGATGCAAGCTTTGGAATCTTGTTACTGAGAAGGTTGTGTATAGTAGAAGTGTAATCTTTCGAGAGATTAAACCTTCTACAATTGATCTGTAGTCAAAGACAAAAGAAGAAGAAAAGAAGAATGATGTAGTTAAAATTCCTTGAACTCCAAATAAAGAGGAACTAAAAATTCAAATTTTATTTAAAACTGAGGAGAGCTCTAGTAGCTATGACAGTTCTAAACAGGAAGAAGAACCACAACCTCAGCCTCAGCTTGTGAGGAGGTCTACATGTGAAAAGTGACAACCTGAAAGGTATGGATTTTCCATGTTAGATTCAAATTGTGCCTATGCTTTGATTACTAGCACTGATGAGCATAGGACTGTAAAGGAGGCCATTAATATGTATGATTCAAATTCCTAGTTAGAAGCCATGAATGAGGAAATGACATCATTGAAAAAGAATGAAACCTGGGATCTGGTACCTCTGCCTAAGGGCGAAAGCCTGTTGGCTATAAATGGGTATTTAAGAAGATTGGTCTGGATGGTAGTGTGGAGAAGTATAAAGCTAGGTTGGTCACAAAAGGTTATTCCTAGGTGGAGGGAATTGATTATGGAGAAATATTTTCTCTTGTAGCTAAGATGACATCTATCAAATTTAATTTGTCACTTGTAGCCACATATGACTTAGAGGTTGAGCAGATGGATGTGAAAACAACATTTCTTCATGGAGATCTAGAAGAAGAAATTTATATGTCCCAGCCTGAGCACTTTGTTGAAAAAGGTAAAGAAAATCCAGTTTGCAAGTTGAAGAAATCTATGTATGGTTTGAAGCAATCACCTATAATGTGGTACCAAAATTCTAACACTTTTGTGTTGTCATTGGGATTTGTGAGATCAAAATCATATCATTGTGTGTACTACAAAACTAAAAAAGGATCGTTTACTTATTATTGCCCTGTATGTGGATGATATGTTATTCTTTGGGAATAGTAAGGGTATGATTTCTGATTTAAAATCTCAGTTGTTAGCATAGTTTCAAATGGAAGATTTAGGTGAAGCAAGGTATATTTTAGGTATGGAAATCAAACAAGATAGGGGAAGTGGAAAGCTTTGGCTCAGTCAGAGCAAGTATATTAGTACTATCCTTGAGAGATTTAGGATGATATATTGCAAGCAGTTAGTTGTTCTAGTGTTGTAGGGAATGAAGCTATCTATTGAAGATTGTCTAAAGTCTCCTACTGAGATGGTGGACATGACCAGGGCGCCTTATGTAAGTGCAATTGTAATTTTAATGTATGCAATGGTTTGTACTAGGCCATACATTTCCCAAGAAGTGAGAATACTTAGTCAGTTCATGGCTAATATAGGAAGACCACATTGGGATGTTGTGAAGAGAGTTTTTAGATATTTGAAGGGTACTTTAGAGTATGCATTGTATTATTATGGAAACTTGAAAAGATCACATAGATCTCTCAGCATTCATGGATATGTGGATTTTGATTGGGCAGGGGATGTTGATAGTAAAAGGTCCACGAGTGGACACATCTTCATGTTATTTGGTGGTGCAGTTAGTTGGATGAGCAAGTGGTAGGTTGTAGTCACTTTATCTACTACTGAGGCAAAGTATATGGCAGCAACACACACCTACAAAGAATCCATTTGGCTTAGACGATTGTGTTCTAATGTTGGATTTACTGTAGGGAAGATTACGATTTACTATGACAGCCAGAGTGCTATTTGTTTGGAAAAAAATCCCACTTTCCATGATAGGACGAAGCACATTGCTATTTAGTATCATTTTGTTCATGATATGGTGGAGGATGGAAAGGTTAATCTTGAGAAAGTGGCTACTCTGGAGAATGTCATTGTTGCATTAACAAAACCTATGAACACAGATAAATATAGGTGGTGTGCCAGTTCGATGGGCCTTAGGGTCTATGACTTTAATTAACTTCGAGTTTTGAAAGAAGCCACTAAGTATTCATCAAGTGGGAGCATGTTGGAAAATGTGCCTCAACTTGCTGGTGTGGAACTTTTGAACTTGGCAGCTTTTTCCCTTTATTGTCATGTATGTCACATGATTGCTAAAAATCATAACTTTAGAACCTAAGTTGCAGGGTTCCAAATTTTCTTAACCTCTTGAATTAGTGATATTGTGGCTCTCTTTGTTGTTGGGATGTCGTGGGTTTTGATAATTTCACAACCTCTAATAGAGGTTATGAGGTTCAGTTTTTTAGCGACATAGCAATAATGAAGCCAATGGATGTGGGGACCACAGTTATAAATTAAAGCATCATCAGTGTACTAGATGAAGATATCTTGGTTGGTGGTTGTGGTAAGTTTGATCCAATAGCACTCACTAACCCCATGCCTCTTGTGGTGGGTCCCAAGTGACTCTTGTGGGGTGTGTGGGAATTGGTTTGTCAGTGATGAGTTTTCATGTTGGCAGTTGGGACCACTATGTTATGATCAACATATGTGATTAAATGAATCCAACAATGCTCCCTAATTCTGCACCCCTTGTGGTGAGTTCCAATGGACTCTTGTAGGGGTGAGTGGAATTGACTGAGTGGTATACATCGTTCAACTTGGCAACTCATGAAGAACACCATGGTGGAACCCAATTGGTGTGATGGTCAATAGCAGTGGACAAGTGATGTGTTGACATGTGGCATAGATTCATTTGTTGATTCTACATTGTTGTTGTGATTCAACGATCATTGGACCAAAGTTTTCAAACTAAATTTAGTGGTTGTATTGCTTAATAACAATGTAACTACATTAATGCGGTTAGTTTTCTCATTAGCGACTGACCTAAATGAGATTGCTCATTAGTTAGCTAACTGATACTACGACATGGCTGACCTAAAGAATGAGTAGGATAAAATGGGACATTGGTAATGTAATGTAAGGAACATTATATGCTCTACGAGCATTGGAATAGTGTGAGAGAACTATAATCTAATTTAGTGTACAATGTCTATCAAGGGATTGTATTGCTATTGTGAGTTAACACTTAAGAGTGAAGTTTGTAACTCTGTATGTAATTTGTTTATTGTAATACAAAGTGGCTTTACTTAGTGTGTGGGTTTTTCTCCCATAAGGGTTTTCCCACGTAAATCTAGTGTTCAATTCTATGTGTTTTAAATTTTATATTTTCCTGTTCTATTAATGTGCATCTTAATGGTTGTAACTTGTTTTAAATGATTTATTTTTTTGCACTTCTTTCTTGAGGGTTTGCATTAGGAAGGCGTTTCCACATTGTGCTTTCCTTACAAAGGGTACATGAGGCCTAATCTATAGATGAAAGGGAATACTCCCAAATATTTGGGAGGAAAGGGTAACCCACTCTCCACTTTCACTTTTTTAAGGTATAAAGTTCTTAGAGTATTGCCTACATTGAAAATATTTCACTTCTAAGAGGCATGTATTTTGATTCACCCATGACTTTTTATAATTTTCCAGAACTTGAGAGTTGAGTTCGTCCCCTAGGATGATCAAATCCCTAAGTAGGCCCCCTAAAAGAAAAAAATATTACTTATTTTTTATCCTCAATATCATCATTGGGTGCAAGAGGAGGGCATACGTAAGTAGATCTCAGGAATTAAAAGACACTTGTTTATTTTAGGGCCCAAAAATCCAAATGTGAAGGATTAATTCTAACTCAATTTTCTTGTGAGGAATATACACCAAGAAATATTGACTAAAGCAAAGAAAATAATAAAACTACTAAGAACTTTGAAAATTAAAAGAGATAGGGTGATTAGAATTAAAGAACCTAGACTCCAATGCTAAATTTGAGAAGATAATCTGATGAAGAGCTTCAATTCCACATTTGCAACTCTTTTGATTTGAAAAGATCTAGTTTTTGCCCACAAAAATTGACAACAAAAAAAGGCTAAAATAACAAGATCTTAGATCTAGGTTTAGATCTAGGTTAGCTCAAAGGTTAGATGTTAAAATTTAAAAACTTGTAGATCTAAAATGAATTAAAATAAAATCTTAATTTAGCTCTAAATATTGATTAAGTATGCAATAGAAAGTGTCAAATGTGTAGTAGAATAGATCAAAGGTATCGTAAAAGAGATTGAATGTGTTGTAGAATATGTCAGATGCATACCAGAAGGTCTCAAATGCATATATAGTCGAATTAGAAGTGTAGTGACATGAATCAGATGTGCAACATAATTTTTTAGAAGTGTAGAAATTCACCTCATAAGTGCACTAGAATTAATCAAAACACATGAAAAGTCACCTCAGAAGCACAAATGTGATGAAAATATTAAAACTACATGTGTATATATATATCAAATGTGTCATGCGTTGATTCAAATGCACCTCAGATTTGATCAAATACATTGCAAGTCAGCTCAAAAGCACCTTAGGTTGGTGCAAATATGTGACAAATTTAATTAGACACACAAATCTGCACCTACAACCTTCAAAAGGCCAAATTTATTACAAAATATTTTATTAGTAAAATCAAGGAAATGAGTCCCACTGCATGTTCCAAAATGTAGATGATGAAAATGTGAATTAAGAAAAATAGTAACAATACAATGAAAGTACCAAATTCACACTAAACAATTGCTCAATAAAGCTCAATATATATGCTTAGAATAAAATACCAAACAATTTCATCATAGAAAACATCTTAATTTTCTCTAGTCTTTCTTTGATGGTAGTTTGAATGCTTGATATGTTGGTTTCTCTTCAAAGTAGCATAACCATGAAAGCACAATAATAGTATGATGTAATGATAATGATAGATGCTCAAGGATAGTAGATACTTTTTTTCTTGATAATGATATCTTGCTTTCTTGATACTTTTGCTAATGCTTGACAATGATAATGCTTGATCATGTAGTCTTGATTATCATATAGCCTAGTAGATATGAATGAAGGATTTATTTAAATGCTTCACTTGATATTTGATCAAGGGTAGAGATTCATTAGAAAGATCAATGGAAAGGAAAATTCATGGGGTAGGAGCTAAAATTTTCATTAATGGAATATGATAGTTGAAAGAATTAAATAAATAAATTTATTTAAATAAAGAGGATAGTTGGAGGAATAAATTAAATTAAATTTAAATACAGTATTTTAATTTATTTAATTAAATTTTTTTTATTTTTTTTATTTTTTTCGGTAAAAGGATAAAGCCAGTATATTATATTTGAGGGAGGAGTGTTAGCTAATTAAATAATTTTTGAAAACTATTTAATTATAGTGGACCAAAGATAATTTGAATTTAATTTGGAGGGTTTTAATTATTTAATTAATATGGATATATAAGAACTAATGAGGGTAATGATGACAAGACGAAAATACATTAGTCATCTTTAGGTGTCTATAGTAGTTAAAAATTGTTTAACATAAAAAATAATATCTCACTAAATAACTAGTTTATAGAGTGTTCTCATTTTATTAGAAAAGTATATATTACTCACAATTGAATCCAATTCAAAGGAAAAATACCTTTTTTGCAATTGATTCCTTCATCATCTCTTTCTTGTAATAAACATGTGTAATTTTAACCTTTGATACAATTTTACCACCTATTCTTATCTTGAAATATTTGATCATTCCATTATGATCGTATTTAAAACTAGAAAACTGATTTATTTTGATCTTATGTTGCCAATTTGTGAAGGTCTCAAGGTAAAATTGTGGTGTTGTGTCACACTTTTAGCCAATTAAATAGTTTCAAGTGAAACAATTTTACTCTAGAAACAATTTCAGCCAAAATAATTTTACCTAGAACCACATGGCACATATAGTTTTAGGAAAAACCCTTTCACTCAAAACTATTATATAGATTTTTTAATTATAAAATCGATGTGAGGTTCAATTTAAATATAAGGTTTCAAGAAAAAGAATTTCAATTGAGAGGGTTTCAATCAAAACCCTTTCACCTAAAATTGTTTGTAGTAGCTTAGTAGTAGCTTAAACACTTTTTTGGAGAAAATACAACAAAAAAGAAACTTGATGAAAGAGCTAACACACACTCAAATAATTCACAAACACCTTCTAAAATAATGGATATTCTCCCTTCAATCAAACTGAAAATGAAAATCAGATTTCAAAGGAAATGTGTTCAAAACCCCAAAAATTCACTATTTGCATAACACTGTGTTATTACAACAGCAAGTAGAAACTTAAATCAAATGATCCAAATACAACACAACTAGTGTAATATGATCAAGAAACCATAAATAAACTCAAATAATACATGCAATTACATGCATAGGAAAAAACCTCCATATTTGTGTCTCAAAATGAGAACAAATGCATTGTTTTCTCATAAAATTTGTAATACATGTGTTTATTACAAGTGCATAAGCTTGTTGGATTTACAATAAACCTCTGGAAATATTATATAGCACCATTAAACCTACAACATATGCTTCAAAAACAACCTTCCTTCAACAATCTGAAATTTCACCTCATTTGGAGCTCTCAACCTTCACCAGCACTGTGAAATTGACTCTTCAATCTACCATCTTCCATAACCAACTTTGCTAATCTTCAATCATGGATATCATAATCCATTTTCTGCTGCAAAACCTCCCATGACCTGCACAAAATGACTCCAATATTCCCAAGAAGAAATTTCTACACCCCAGGAGAGACTTCTCCAAAAATCTAGAAAAGCAACCTATGAATTTGACAAGCTAAGACTTAAACATCAATTTGAAAATCATCCTCCTCCTTTGAAAACTCTTCTCTGCACTCAACCTCTTGAATGTGGAATCAATTCCACCATAGACCAACCACCTCCTCCAAATGCAAATATCACTCTCCTCTAATCTTGTGGGATTCAACCAACCATAGTTCATCCACCTCCACCAAAATGCACCTACACTTAACTCTACAACATCATACAAATCTTTCTCTGCATACCATACATCACTAACAAAATCCTTCTGAACTAACTAATTCACAATATGAAAGTCATTGTCATTCTCAAATTTAATAAAATATGAATCAATATTCTCCTCTACTACAACCTCATTATCCTCAAATCCATATTTATAATAAAATTCAAAAAAAAAAAAATTACCTTAGTTCCTTTCACTGCTATAATTTCCTCTTTCTTGCCTTCAACCTCTACAGCTTCACCTTTTCTCTTTTTCTTCATGCTATCCTCAAACCATAGTTCTGCAATACTTTCTCCCTCTTGTTCTCCTACATACACAACTATGACAAAAAAATTTCCTTTCTTCTTAGGAATTTCTTCAAAAAAAATTCCACACTCTCTCAAATCCTTAACAACAAAAATATTCAAACCCTTATGTTTTATATATGTAAACTATCTCACATTCAGTGATCTATTTACAAATATTCAACACTTTCAGGTTCTATTGCAAACTGCCTCACACTTAGCGATCTTTTCACAAACACAAGAACCTCAACTCCTCAAATCCTCTAATTAGTTCCTCTTGCAACTTGGTCATACATCTGCAAGAAAAAAATCACACACACACCAACCTCCCAGGGCTTGGTGCAAACTGCCTCACATTCAGTGCTCTGCCTACACACTTAGGATCTCCTGCTCTGATACCACTGATGAAAGAGCTAACACACACTCAAATTATTCAAAAAAAACTTCTAAAATAATGGATATTCTCCCTTCAACCAAACTAAAAATAAAAATCATATTTCAAAGGAAATGTGTTCAAAACCCCAAAAATTAACTATTTGCATAACACTATGTTATTACAACAACAAATAGAAACTTAAAGAAAATGATCCAAACATAACCCAACTGGTGTAATGTGATCAAGAAACCATAAATAAACTCAAACAAGACATGAAATTACACACATAGGAAAAAAACTCCATAGTTGTGTCTCAAAATGAGAAAAAATGCATTGTTTTCTCATAAAATTTGTAATACATGTGTTTATTAAAAGTGCATAATCTTGTTGGATTTACAATAAACCTCTATAAATCTGACATAACACCATTAAGCCTACAACATATGCTTCAAAAAAAACCTTCCTTCAACAATCTGAAATTTCACCTCATTTAGAGCTCTCAACCTTCACCAACACTATGAAATTTACTCCTCAATCTGCCATCTTCCATAACCAACTTTGTTAATCTTCAATCATGGATATCATAATCCATTTTTCTGTTGAAACACCTCCCAAAACCTACGCAAACATGACTCCAATATGCCCAAGGATAAATTTCTACACCCAAGAGAGACTTCTCGAAAAATCTGGAAAAGCAAAGTATGAATTCGACAAGCTAAGACTTAAATATTGCATTCAACCTTAGCTCTCCTATAACTCCTCATTCTCCATTACCAAACTTGGTAAAAATCCTCATAAAATATATTAAATGAACATATTAAAAATGTTAAAAGGCATCTTTGAACCCACTTTCATGAAATTGCCAAAATTGGTTGACAACTCAAACTCCCACTCCACTTAACATGACCAGAATAGCAAAAAGCAGACAACTCAATGTTGGCCACCCATTTTTTTTTTCCTCATTTAGGAAATGATTTATGAGTTATGACAAGTTGTAACTCCCAAATCTCATGCCCAAAAAGATATTTTTGAATTTCAAGTTTAAAATTGCCTCCTTAATTATCTGCAACACTAAAAATTGTAACATTAATAAAGACCAATTTATTTAATATATAAATTTGGCCTAATATTGCAAGTTATTTCTCCAAAAAAATAATTACCAAAACTTAAGAAAATTAAAAATTACAATGCATTCTTTTGGTTGATGCAAGATTGCTCTCACAACCCAGGATGCTCCTACATCACAACTTCAACTCTAAATTTCTCCAACCAAGAGTACTTTCATGATAATCTAAAAATACCCTTTTGTAGATCTTGGAGTCTACAATCCAAAAAAAATGTTATTTTGATTATTTTTTATTATCATTTAAAAAATGGTGCATTAGAGGAGAGAATCCTTTCCAAGAGTCTATAATTTTTTTGAAAAAATAAATAAATAAACAAAATTTTATGTCTGATGGAACTATGATGTTTTGATTATGTTCAACTTTAAAATTATTAAAAAATAAATTCACTAAAAAAAATTGTTCCATGCACTATATTTTCTTGTCATCTAAGTGGGGGGAAAATAGATAAAAAAGAATTCCTCCTTTTTATTGTAATGTCCAATCAACCTCACTTTTCAAAAAAATTGCAATTAAATTTGTTCTCTTAAATTTATTAAAATATATATCCAACTAATTTTTTTTTTTAAATTAAAAATCATAAACATAAACTAAATTAAAAGTTGTACATTTTTTTAGTTTGTATTATTTTAAATTTTAAAACGTAAATGTCACTTTTAGATGGTTGAAGTTAAAATTTTGTATTTGTGTTGATGATTTCTTTTATAGAAGCGTGACATAATTCTAAAATTTTACCCCTCATCATAATTGTGGATTTTATAGATAAAGTCATTAGAATCCAATTGTCATCATCTTTTGTGTTGGTATAGGTCTTTTCAGGCCCATTTATTCCTGGAATTTTAAATTAAGAAAACAATAGAATTGTATGTGTCATTTATTGCTATTAATATATAAAGATTTAATAGTAAAATAGTTTTCACCAAAATATTTGTACAACATAAATTTTGAAGGTGTAAATATAATAGAGAAATATGCAGAAAGGAATAAAAACATATATATTTTTTCAAAAGTACAATGAATTTGAGGATAAATTATAATGTGTAACTAATTCATATTTTAAATATTTTTTTCTAGTTATTGGAAGTAGAAGATAAAACAAAACAAAAAAATGTTTAGATATATTCAAATTATTAAGAAACATATTATGGGGGGATTGGACTATGGTTGTGCTCATGAGAGATGAAAATACATCTTCTTCACATCTGTCATCAAGAGCCCTTTCTCACCTTGGGTCTTCATGCTCTTCGTTCTTTCTGAAAACTTTCCTTCATGTCCTTTATCCTTGTTGTCATCATGTTTTAATATGGCTTATGTTAGTCTTTTGTTGTTTGCTTTGTTTCTACAGATTTTTTAAATTAGAATTCTAGGGAAGTCTGGGGGGTTTGGTACTTCCTAGGGTTTTGGTTGCCTTCTCATGTAAATGTGATTTTGCATTTGTGTGAGGGTGTATAGAAGTGGATTCTATGGATGAAGGTTGGGAATCCACTAATAGCCAAAATGAAGATAGTAAAGTGTTCAAAGAAGAATTGCAATCTGAGGAACCGAAAGCACCAAATCCAAAAGTTGGCTTCAATGTGGGAGTCAGAGACTACAATGGAAGGTTCAGGATTGTTTTCAGGAGTGTAGAAGGAGCTAGGGTAGGAGGAGGGCTCAAAGGAGGTAATGAATCATTGTTTCCTAGGGTTCTAAGGCTGAGCCCTAATGAGGAAATGATTAATTCTATTAAGAAAGAAGAAAATAGATTAAAGAGTATTGTTATTTTTCCTGCTTGTATGAATGTAACTAACCTTCATGCTTGCAATTTTTTTGATAACTGGATTAACTCTGGGGAAAGAAGTTAGGTATCCACATCACATAATGTAGAATGATACAAAGAGGTTTTTTATATTTTTTTGAAAAATAACAATATGCAAAAAAGGGTTCTTGAAAAAGATTTCTAGAATATTGGCAAATCTCTATTTACAACTATTGCTTGGTCACTTGAGGTGACCCAAATTGAAGTTATGTTTTTCTTGGTGCCAAGGTGGGTTAGTGTTAAAAATGCACAACCTTAGATGTGGTTTGTTTTGCCTCAACTCTTTAAGTATGCCAAAAAGTCCTACAAATTCAGAATTTTAGGGTTACCTTGCCACATTTGGATGCAAGAATGCTTGTCTCTTTCAATACTGGGGTTGAAATACCAAATGCCATAGAATTTGAATTTTATGGTACAATGTATAAATGTAAACTGGAAACCCTAAGAGGATTGAATTCTTTTTGTCTATGACGGACATAAAAAAATGAGATTATCTAAGATTAGTTAACAAAAATAATAATAACAAACCTTCTAAGGCTTCCTAAATAATAATCAGCATGCACAAAAATCCCTCAAGGGGTAATGTGCAAACTTTGAACTTGTTGATAACATTGAAACCCTAAATCAACTTGAGGGCAGCGTGCAGGATCATGGTATGCCAAAAAGTGGCAATGGAGGAAAAAATACGTGTTTCGACTCCAAAAATGCCGTGGTGAGTTGACTTTTTGGAGTGGGGTGACTACCGAGGCAGAGGGAAAACTTAGTTTTAGAATCGGATATCCGATTTGGATCGGATATCCGATTTTGTTCAGTGTATAAACAAATCTCATTCCGACCCAAGCAAAAGGCTAAATCTCATTCCGACACAAGCAAAAGGAATCGGATATCCGATCCAAATCGGATATCCGATTCCGATTCAAATTGGATATCCGATTTTGGTCAACTGTATATATAAAAAAAAGCCGCGACCAAAACTCATTCATTTTTATTTTCGGCTCATCGGCGGGGGGCGCATAGTGGAGAGCAAAATCCGATATCCGATTTGGAATCCACCTCTATCAGGTAAAATTTTTAATTTTTAATCAAATTTCGCTAAATTAGATTTGTTTATTTTTAATTGATTTTTTCCAAAATATTGTTTTTTGGTAGAAAAAACTAGGGTTTTTTGGTAGATTTCCAAAAAAACATAAAAAATTTGAAGAAAAATAGTAAGAAACTACTTTTTTTTTAAATGTAATGGCATTTCCATAGCATACAAACATTGAGAGCAAATAAAATACAGAGTTCAATCCATGAATTATAGAAAATAGATTTTTGTTGGTTATATTCATATCGCTGATTACATTGCACAAAACATAC